>MNCI01000217.1:7964-41015 GCA_015680685.1 Gnetum montanum
GAGGTAGAGGCCAAGGACCTCATGCAAAACATGCAGAGCAGAAGGTACAATCATTCAGCATCCATCATGGAACTTCTGTTATTGCATAATCTATACAAGAAAAAGGAGGAGAGGTCCAGGCCCAAGCCTATGAAGAGGAACGATGGCTATCGGCGGCATGCATGTCAAGGCCAATCAAGTGTTCCACAACTACCGTGCCCATGAAAATATCGACCTCATCAAACATTGGAACATCAGCATGAACAACTCATAATCCTCAAATAGACAAGGAGGAATGTCAGGTGCTTCTTCAATGATATCAATCTTAGAAGCCTGGTGCATAGAACAAAGGAAAGGCACCCATGGAGGAGCCACCACTACCAGGGACCCCATGAGTTCCACAAGTTTTGTCTTTTGTGTCTGTGTCCAAATTTTGTTTAATTCTCCACTGCGGCATGAATAAATTCCTAGTCAGTCAATAATCCTATACCTATCCATTGTGTATTCAATTGAGCTTGTTCCTCACTTTCTTTGACTCGAGGACGAGTTGTTATTCAGTTGTGGGGGTATGATGAATCATGGTTTTTGGGGACTGCGTGTACTAGGCCCCGTATACGCGGCCCCATATACTAAGCCTGCTGCGTATACTAGGCCCCGTATACGCAGCCCCATTTATGCAATGTCTATTCTAGCCTATAAATAAGCGCGCACCCGCCACAATTAGGCATCTTTTGGGTCAATTGTAGCAAAGCTCTTGCAGTTTGTTTCCGTAAGAGTTAGAATATTTTCCCAAGTGCATGCCCACAGTGTGATGCTTGTAATTATATGAAACCTTTATTCGAGTGTGACGTACTTGGACACGTACATGATCGGCAATAAAGATCAAGATTACTTCATCATTGCAGCATTCACTTAGTTTAACTATTTAATTATTATTGTTAATTATTATTTTCTTAGTTAATATTTCTTTATCATCATTTACTATTCCTGTTGTTAAATGAGTACGACTTAATCACGAGCATTTAAGTGTGACTACTTGGTAACCCAGTAGCATACCTAGGATCTACGCTTGGTAAGCCTAGTAGTAGTCATGCACGAGGTCCAAGATGTGTGCGGATGATTAAGGAACGGATGCTCATCGCACTTAGGTTAGTTTAGACTTCATTTCCTATTACTCATTAGTTAATCAAGAGTATTTTCCATTGTCTCTAGGAGTAGCATTAGTTTAGGATCATATCACTTTGGACTAAACCATATGTGACAAAGCAAATACTAGTCCAGGTGGGAAGACAGCGAACTGTGATCAACGTGTAACGATCTAGATACCACAACTAGCTTGTCCACGAAGTTCGACCAAATCGTGCGTGAATGCTTGTATTTGTATGGTTGAGCGTAGGGGTACCTCACCACTCATCAACTATTGATCACCTTACTGAAAGATTAGCTTAAGATCCCTTCAATACTCAAGTTCATGGGAAGTTAGCTAAAGTTCACTTAGCCTTCCAACATTGGGATGTCTACAAGGCATAAAGTGTCTTAATAAAGAGTAGACTTACTTGGTTAAATATTCAAGATGAACATTGTAAGGAATTTTTCACGTATCTTAATAGCTCTTCCCCTTCACCCTCTTTAGGTAAACTTTCTAATGATAGTGCCACCATCACTAATTACAAAAGTCTTCTTTCATATCTTAAGGAGCATGAGGCCTTATTTACCATTACCCCTATGGATCTCTCATCATTTGAGGCCGCTACTCTTAATTACCCTAAGTTAGTTAATTCTACCATGTTGCAAACTTTAAAAGCTAATATTACCCAGGTTGAACTTTAACATGCTTATTTTAAACTGAGCCCTAAGAAGGCCCCCAGTTATGATGGTTTTCCTGCTGAGTTTTTTCAGAATCATTGGGATCTAGTAGGTAATGATCTCTTCCAAGTTATAAGAGGCTACCCTTGGTGGTTCTCTTGGGCCAAATTTAAATCAAGGGATCATTCATCTTCTTCTTAAATCGGGGGATCCTACTTGTATCTCCAATTGATAACTCATTACTCTTCTTAATGTGCTTTACAAAATATGGGTCAAGTGCTTAGCCTTACATTTGAAGAAAATTCTTTGTCATATTATATCTCCCCAGCAAACATGCTTTGTTCATGGAAGATACATTTTAAATAATTTGGTTGTTGCTTGGGAAGGTCTTTAGTGGGTAGAGGATGATGGTTGATGAGCGGCAAGGTACACCTATGCCCAACCATATGAATCACAAGTGTTCATGCACAATCCAGTCGAATTCNTGCCTATGCCCAACCATATGAATCACAAGTGTTCATGCACAATCTAGTCGAATTCCATGGATGGGACTAGTTGTGGTATCTAGATCATTATGTCTTGATCATAGTTTGCTATCTTCCCACTTGGACTAGTGGTAGCTTTGTCACGTATGGTTTAGTCCAAAGTGAGGCATATGATTTTTATTATTTTATATTTTATTTGTTTAATTGCCTAGAACAAGAATGAAAGGTAGAGAAATTTAATATTAATTAATCTACTGCTTAGCTAGCCTAACACAAGTACTCGTTCCCACTCCCTAGACACATCCTGAATGTATGTAACATTGCTGGGTTACCAAACGTTAAGTGTTTCTGGGTTATCGAGTGCTACACATATGCTTGAAATGGTCATGATTGTGTTCATTAACAACTGGAAATTAATTGCTCAATGAGAATGCATTAAAGCAAAGTGCATGAATAATAAATGCATTAAAGGAAACATTAATCTATTTTTAGTGCTACAAGGATTATCAAAAGGGCTCATCTTTATTCTTGTCACACTATTGTGGTCAAGTACATCAGTGCTCGAATAAAGGTCCACATACATTTAGACTCCTATTGCGGGCACTCAGAAATATTCTAACTCTGGAATGACTGAACTGTAAGAACTTCGCTACACTATGCAAAAACTATGAAAAACTATATGCAAACTATGTGCTCAAGCACTATATTTATAGGCTAGCACATATGCCACGATATCAAATATTCGACATCATATCTTGACCCCCGATATTGAGGCTCCGATATCGAAGCCAGGCAAATCATGACTCATCAATGGTCAAGATATCCTCTTGATGAAGCTAGATTATGCTAAAGCCTACAATAATATTAAGTGGAACTTTATTATCCAAACAATGACTAAACTAGGTTTTGGTCCTAAGTTTCTTCATATGATGAAATGTTTATTCTTTGATGCTACTATGAGAATTGCTACTACCTTTGGCATTAGTTCTTCCTTTTCTATTCATAGGTTAGTGAGGTAAGGCTGTCATCTTGTCCTTACCTCTTCATCATCACTACTGACTTCCTCTGTCATCAATTAAACCTTGATATTCAAAATAAGAACCTCTTTGGGGTTTATCTCCCTTCCCCTCAATATCAGCTTCTTAATATGCATTTTGCCAATGACTCCTTTTTCCTCATTCAAAACATTGTTGCTAATGTGCAAAAACTTTTATCTCAAGTGGAGCAATATTACTCTTTCTTTGACTCTGTTGTTAATTGGACTAAATCATTTGTTTATAGTTTCAACAATAATTATAGTTATTTGCCCAACTATAATTGGAAGCTTATTCAGGACCAAGATATCATTAAGATTTTGGGTATTTCCTTCTATTTTCGAGGTCCTACTTTAGTCCTCTAGGAGTAAGTAATTTCTTGAATTTAAAGGAAAATAAAAAAATGGAAGACTAAACTGCTCACCCTTGCAGGTAAGTACCTTGTTTGTAAATCTATTTGTGCTTCTACTCATGTGTATTATTTCTTGTGCTGGGCACTCTCCCATACTCATGTGTACTATTCCTCATGCAAGGATTTTCTCTTACCTTTACCTCTTCATCATTGTTGTTGACTTCCTTTGTCATCAATTAAACTTTGATATTCTGGGGTTCATCTCTCTTCCCCTCAATATCAACTTCTTAATATNTAGAAAAAAGCAAAGTAATGAGGTGTTAGCCTAGTGGTAAGACACTTNCTGCCAATTTTCTTTAGTTGCTGCACATGATCCAAATAAAATTTTTAACTTATAAAAATTTTTAACTCATAGAAATATAAGTTGGATGATTGTAGTTTGAAATTATAAAAGAAGAAAAATAATAGTAGAATCTCTAACAAAAAATCATATTGCAATGAAATTTCTAAATATCATAAAAAGTAAAAGGATAAAATCAACTTTAAGAAAGTTATAAGCGCTGAAAAGTTTCCAAAAACTTACTATCCTAAATCCAAAAATATGGAATAACCTACTATTCCAAATCCAAAAAAATATTGAACAATAGGACATTTGTAAAAGCAATAATGCAAATAACCTCTTGTAAAAGCAATAATGCAAATAAACTTTTTAAGTTGATAAGATGAGTAAAATGTGTAGGCTAGCGTAATTAAAATGATAAGTTTGTAAGGTGGAAAGTTTCTATACAACAGAAATAAAATACTGAAAATACTGAATAGCTCATGTAAAACTTTGTAAGCAAAGAATCAAAGTTGAAAAATAAATAAACATAAAATATTATTTCCAAATTTGATTGGAAATAAACGTGGCACGTACGTTGAGGCAGATGAGCATATCCGCACCAGTGGAGTCCCCAGCTCTGGATCTGCCTGAACGTATGGCCGTGTTGCTTACAAATGAACTTTTTCAAAATGCTTCCTAAGAATCCTCTGCACAGATATTATTTCTGAACTTTTTCGATCCAGTTTGTTGTGGTTCTGCATGATTGTTTAGGTATGGCATGATTTTCGTTTGCAAATTTCTTTCTCGGTATAAGCTTTTCTTGCAATAAAGCAATTAAAATTCAAGATTTCTTGCCATACAATTTAGTGTGTTTTGGGGAATTTTACTTGCTAAAGCAAGCGAATTCTGGTTCAGTTAGTCTGAAGAATGTTGAACAGTTGATTGGAGTGAAGGGATTTAGATGTTGTAAGGTCTTTAAAGTAGGCAATTGAGAGAAGCCTGAGTTTGAAAGCACTGTTTAATCATCGAAGTTGATTATGAAGGGAAATGGAACCTCTTCTGAATACTATATTCACGGCTGGCTAATTCAAATGAGTTTATACCTAGCAAAATCTTCGCAAAGCAACACAGGCATGCTGCATTTGCAAACAAAGTTGATACTAAGCATAGCTCTGAATTCAGATCACTGCTCCTAATAAGCATAGATTGCGTGTTAGGCATAGCACAGGCAGCATTTCATATTCAGAGGCTGTCAACAAAGTCCAGAATTGAAATTCAAAAATGTTATTTGGCTTAATGGAGCTAACAGCAACTGGGATTTGATAATATTACATATTTAAATTTTTTAAGTTCATCATCATCTTACCATTGTCCCAAGAAAATGGGGTAGGTTAATTAAAATCTTTTATATTGACTTTCTGAATAACTTACTTCTTTGATTATGCTCATCCTGCTAAGTACCTAGGAGAGTTAGTAGATGAGCGAAAGCCTAACCTCTTTGAGTGGCTGTACTCATGACTACATTTTGAGGAATAACTTACTTTTTTAATTCTTATTCTTGAAGATGTATTTTTCCAGAGGGAATGACAATTTTTTAAGCAACATGCCTAGAACAATGCCCCCAAGATTACATAGGGTGCTGGTATGAAGCTTTAAACCCAGTGCTTTGGGTGCAAAGTAGTACGAGCTAACCAACCTAATGGCATGTGCTCAATTCTTAAGGATTATTAAACATATGCCTCTTACAATTTTCTTTAAATCACCTCCTTGTCAAATGAGGCATAGCTTGATCTCTATCCATAGTTTCTATGCTATGTTTCAATGTTAGTAAATGGAATCATTTGTGGTTCCTAATCATATACAAATGCAACATCTTGGAACTTTGCCTTTGGCAACCACTTTCATCCTTCTAAACTTCTTAATTGCTCTGGTTGATACTTCTTGAGTTAAAAAGGTCCATATCATATTTGATCCAACCAAGTTCAAATTGTCAAGGTCATGGTTGGAATTGTTTATTCCTTTCCCTTACTTCCTACCTGCCTATGATATCATTTATTTGGCATTTCAGTCTTATTCCGAGAGATGGTTTATGTGTAAATTTGATGGTCATTACAGATTTTTTAGAATCGCCAAGAAGTTTCTGTGCATTTGCTTCAAAACCATGAAATGCCCATTGCTAGTTGACAAGATCAACTTGTTGGACATGTTCCATAACACTGCTAATGATCATAAGATGGTTAAGTTACTAAATCATTGCCTTTAGATCTCACTAAAATATTAATATACCATTGAAGTTATTTGAAATTTTTGTTTCATATGTACCTTGTGGCAAACTGTTTGGTTGAATAGATTTGTTAATGAACAATGTTAGATATAGTTTATGGTTTGAGGAAATTAGAATTTGATTTTTAAATTAGAAAAATACAAATCTGGACATCATATGGGAGGAATCCTCCATACATTGTTACAATAGCTATTTGTTTTTCATGATTGTCATTTATTTCAGAAAATTAACATAGGTTGAAACTAAAATCTAAAGATGGTGTTTTGTGCCAATTAGATGTGATTCATTTTAGTTACTTTTCATTGTTGTTGGAATACTAGAGAATCAGAAATTATGTTTAAGAAGCATTACAATGTATTCTAGGGTTCTATTCAAAATTTATGGTTATTCTTGAGTGGAAAGTCAGAATTCATATATTCATTAGCATAAGCTAAATCGAACGCCACAAAACTGATATTGTATCTTTACTAGTAGTTAGAGTGTATGTGATATTATATGCATTAAATATTAGAAAAAGCTATCAAATCATTTGTTATCATTGTTCATATGATTTGTTAACTTTTGCTGGCTCTAGTTGCTTTCATTGTTCCATTAGAGTATTGATAATATGATTTTTGAATTATTGTTCTAGATAATTCTTGTTCTAGCTAGCTAGCTGTACATTTAAACAAGTTTATTAATGTGCATGATCTAATTTCTGATTTTTGAACTTGCTAAGCCATGCATATGGTATCATTGGTAATAAATGATTATTGGACACATCTATTGTACTTAGGATATCTTGCTGTTGATGTATTTTGCACAAGCTAATTTTTGTGATAGGTCTTTTGGGTCTATACTGACATAATAAAATTTCAGTTTGAATTTTGGTTTCAATATTGTCAATAAATATAAAGATGGTACCATAGCTATTATAGTTTTTGTTTAATTGCAATTTATTTGTTATATAACTAAGATATTTTCTTAGAGTTTGACTCCCCATATGACTGATTAAGTTTACCTATGCATAATTTAAGATTGCAAAGGTGAATTGATTAAGTTAATTGGCTTGTTGATAAGCTAGACTGCTTTGAATATGATTTAAATTTTAATTATTTTGATATTTGTATTGCACCTTGGATGCATAAAGTGTGTTGAGAGATGTTACTCATCATATTGGCATTCTCTTCTTGCTAGATCTTTGAGCCATTCTTTTCATTTTATAATTCTCTATGTTATAGTTTATTTTTAATGCTGAATTAACTGTTGTCAATGCTGATCTGAATGCAAGTTGAATTTTTGATGATTGATTAATTATTTGAAAAATATAAACCTATTTTCATCCTTGCAATTTCAGGCCTTTTTTTGGACTTTGGGTGTTAGCTTTTGCTCCCTAGGTTGAGGTGTTACATTGTTATAACACTAGTTATTGTTTCTGTTATCGTTCAGGCTACTATTTTGATGGTACAAGTCACTGTTTTTATTTCTTCACAGAGTTAAGCTTTTTTTTTTGGTCAAGTTACTTCTAATTTTGCATATGATCCTGTTTAACTGTTAGTACATGTTGTTTCTAGCTTGACATAAGTTGCTGTTTCGCTGAGAATTATTGTTATAGTGAAGATTTTTATCCTTCACATTTTAAGGAAATATTTGAGATGTTGACTTTTTGGAAGACTGCAAATGGGCTTCAAGTTAAATTTATATTCCATCTAAGTACATTTTTGAACTTGTCCACAGCACATCAACAAATTCATCATGAAGAAACAAATGATCCTTTTGAGTCACAATCCATTTTGTAGAACTTTCATGCCTTTTCTATTCTATGTTCTTTTTAGCTTTCAACTTCCCTATTCTTTTATATGAGGAAAAATATCTTAATTCTTTGGAAAGTCCCGTTGAGATTACATTTATGATCCTCTTGTTATAAATGCAAGGTATTCTAACAAAATTTTGAGGAAACTAATAACCTATTATAATGGTACAATTTATGAGTAACTAGAACATAAGTCCTGTAGTTATAACTATTTTATCTGAAGGTTTTTAATGACTTGCTAACAGATATATTTTCTTCGTTAATGTCACCAAAGGATGTTGGAAGTTAGGCTGGTAAGATAGTTTTTTTTTTTTTTTAAGGAAAAGTTGGGGTGATATTTACAGGAAAAAATACAGTTACAAATTGAAGTGAGCAGAAAGTTCAGCACAGGACCAAAAACAGAAAGAAAAAAAAACAAAATATAGTTTGGCTGTTATGATAGTTTATTTCTAGGAGGATACCTTGTTCGGCAAGGAGGACTTTTATTCTCTTTTTGTGTTAAAAAAAAAAAACAATGGCAGCAAATCTGATCATCAAATAAAAGCTTTCAGATTTTCTAATATATGATTTTGAGCTTAAATATCTCATGATAAGGTGCACTGTAAATGTTATCTTGATCAAGTGGAACTGGAATTTTGCAACATTCATATCCTTGATACAGTTTTTGAATGGTCAGGAATGATGATCTAGGCATATGCATCAAGAGGCTGACAAGAAGTTATGTCAAATGGTTGGAAAACATCCAAAGTTGAAAATATTAAAGTCTGGTTTCCCATGATTACTTCAAATGTAAAATACAATGGACACCTAAATTTCAAAATGTCTAAAATTCATTTCAGTTATTTTGTTTTATCAATAGGAAAGTGTATTTCCTTTTTAATTTTTTCTAAACAAATATTCAACTCTGTTTATCTGACCTTTATGTCTAAATGATATCCAGGCAGCTGATAACGTATGGTTGGATTTCAATTGAGTTCTAATTCTTGCAAACCAGAATCATCATCCAATTCAGTTGTTTTCAAAAGATTCAATTTATTACATGGCAATTTCAACATCTGCCACCTTTACAAGGCTATTGGAAACCACTGCAGCTGACCAGAAACTGTTCACTAGGGAAAAAATTTTGAAATGTCTGAGCTGCATTGATTTTGACATGCGTCAGAAGGTTTATAAGTTGATGCTCAATATGTGATTTAATACAACAGACTATGTGTTAACCTGGAATGTTTTGATTTAGTATCCCAGGTAACTTCTAAATTTTACTAACCACCGATGGGTACAGTTGGATTATCATTTGTGGTTTTGTATGATCATTTGGGTTCCTATATTCCATTCCTTTGTTATATGTTATCAGACAGGTTTGATAAGTAAATTTTTTGTCTATAATAGGCTTATATTTTACGCAGAATGTTTTTTTATCATACAAGAATGCTTGTATTTATGCACAATGTTTTTTCGACCTAACTGTCAATCCATAATAAAAGAACACACTGAAATATTCATTATGTTTTTTAATGTTATTAACAATGCTCTGTTAGGAGTCATGAATATAAGTGGACCTTTGATATTTGAATGTTTTACCCTCGATGTGTAACAGCCACTAGAAAAACACATATAGATGCACACTTTTTTTTTTCTTATATTACAACTGTGACCCATAATAAAATTTCATTTAACCAAAACTATGGATGGGATCCAGCCTCAAGACGTTGTCAATGTGATGATTAACAACTCTTTAGCAAGAAAAAATTCAAACGGAAGCATCCATGACATCAATACATGACTAAAAAATGTTAGCATCTCAGATATAGAGTAAATGTGAAATAAGCATCAAAATAATGATTGTACTGGTTCATAATTAGAAATCCCAATCTTAGTCAAGAATATACAAAGACTATATTTTGAAATTAATAATGCTAATATACTTTGAGCTCTAGCTTAAGTCAATATAGGAAACATGCAAAATTGATTTGCTATAATACCAAGTTAAAAAAACATTTAATCATTACTGTTATAACAATTTGTCAAAAATCAAGATATAAAAAACAACTATGAAAGATGAGGCTATTTATACAACATAATAGCCAGTCCATTTTAGAAGAAAAGATATGAGAATTTACTTGGATCGTATTCATTTAGTTTTCCAAGAATTCACAGCCAATAATTTAGCAAAATCAGATGATAAAAATCTGTAGCTAGAAGAAAAAAGTTTAAATTAGATTTTTGTTTATTAGCCCCTCTGCTCAATAATTTGTAAAAAGATAACTAAAGTATAACTGAGAAGATTATAGTTGAATAGGGTTAGGAATCTCATAAGTTGGTGAATCATAGAAAGAAATTTAAGATCAGCATCATGGAAAGAAAATCAAGGCTAAACCTGAGGGATTACCAAAATGCCAATACTTAGAAATTTATTTCAAGATTTCCAATATTAAGATGGGCCCAAGATGCTCTTGCTTTCTATCTACGGTACCAATTGTTATATCAAGGATCCTTGATCTCTATTGATAAATCTTTATGCCAAATTACTCCAAATCTTTATGAGAATTTACAAGTCCATTTGGAAATAACTCAACTGTCATTTAGGCTTGAAAGTGCAATGATGGGTGGAGAGATCCACCAAAACATGGATTCAATAATCCAATATCTCAATAAAATATCAAATTAATGAAGCATTTAAGGATGGTGAAAGAATTTTGGAAAGAAATAATATGTCAACCATAGATGAAACAAGGGAGCAACTATACATCTACCTTCTTCAATCTTCAAAGCCCCTTGAATGATTCTTTTTCTTCTAGCCATTAAGAGTTGGTTTTTTTTCCATTGTTGTGTCCTTACAATATTTTACATTCTCTCCTGCTATTATTATTATTATTAACCTCTATGCTTGTTGTAAATGTGCCTTCTACTGTTGTAGTTGCTCATTAGTAGTAGTACTAGTTGCAATCCTTCTTTCTCCTCTTTGTTTCTTTACTCTTCCCATCCAATTCTCTCTCTCCATTCTTTTTTGATTTTGCCTACCTTTTTCATTTAGTCTATTTTTAGTTTCTTTAATGTAAGTAACTTTCTATGGCAGCTATGTTTTCTTTCATAATGAGCTATTGTAGTTGCTCATTAGTAGCAGTAGTTGTTGCAATCATTCTTTCTCCTCTTCGTTTCTTTACTCTTCCCTCCTAGTTCTTTCTCTCCATTCTATTTTAATTTTGCCTACGATTTTCATTTAGTCTATTTTTAGTTTCTTTAATGTAAGTAACTTTCTATGGCAGCTATGTTTTCTTTTTATCTATCAAAATAGATCCAAAATCAATTCTCTGGTTCAATCTTTCCAAAAGCCACCAAAAAAAATGTTAACCCTTTCAACTAAAAGGACTTTGCTTCAATTCCTCCAAAAGATGATTCTTGGTCATTTTTAAAGCAAGAAAACACACTCCAACCCTTATTCTAGCAAAATTATCTATTAAAATAAAACTATAGAAGACAATGGATGAGGGCTTCATGAGCAAGATTTAAAGAAAACACAAAATCAAAGTATCAAATTAAGGAAAAACCTTCTCCTTCAAACACCTAGTAATACAACCAGTGTTATATCATCTGACAAGCACTAGAAGAACATCGTGTGACCTTTCTACAACTATTAAGAGAGGAGATTTTGTTTTTGATTTAATAAGTTTTATTCCTCCAAAAGATCATTAAAGAAAGTGAAGTAATTGTCCTTGATTTATAGGTGATATTCTTCTTTCTTTTAATTTTATTTATACGTACATCAAAATTGTAACATGGTAAAAGATAATACCTATTATCATATTTATTTTTTGTATGTGTAAAGCTAATTTCTTTTTGATTGAACCTGATAAATTCAACTCATGCAAAATGCATTGATGTGATCATCTATTCATGTTACACTTTCATGTTTTAGAAGCAAATTTGCTTCCTCTTACAGTTGAAGCCCTTTGTCAATTTATTGCTTATACTTGGAAGTTAAGTCACATGGAGGTAGTTAATTATGCTAAGGAGGTAATGAATCCTACACAAGAAAATGGATCGTTGCATTAAGGAAAATCATGGCTTTAGTTGTGAAATATTGTAATAGAGAATTTTCCTTTAAGCAAAAGGCTCTTTCGGAAAATTATAAAAGAAAATATCTTGGCTAAAGTTTGGTTGAATATGTTAGGGAAAAACATTTTTATTTATATTCTGTTAGAGAAGGTTTATTATCTAGTACTCAAAAGTATTTATTCTCATCTATTCCTATTCATTTAAAGAATCAAATTCCTAGAGCAAGAATGATTTCTCATCATCTCCTTCTTGAGACAGGTCATTGGATCAATTTACCAAGAGAAGTGTATTTGCAAACTATGTAAATAAAACATAGAAGATGAAGAACATTTTTTTTTTTTTTGCCCATCTTTGGCTCACATTTTATTAAATTATACTATTAATTGTAATCTACTAATTGCTTTCTTTCAGATTGACCCTATCTGCTTAGGACATTACATCAATGATGTTTTCAACTTTCTTCAAATATATCTTGAGGCTTTGTAACCGTCCAACATATCCTTTGTGATTTCCCGAACATAATAAAAATTTCTAGTTTCCACTTTCCACTTTCATTAATTATAAACCCCCAACTCCAAAAGAAATATTAAATAAGAAACCCAAAAGTAAAGCCTTTATTTAATAATTTCAATTTACATCATAGTCGAAACCACATCCATGTTTAAAACATAGTTACAGAAAGAAAACTAGAAATGAAAACATTCAAAAACACATCACAAAATAGCCTAACACAACCTGTTTTTACATCTTCCTCCCCTTATGACATTCCTCTTGGAAATGTTGGAAATGATGATGACAATGTTTACAAACAACCTTCTCTAACTCTGAGGAGGTTGCAAAACTGTAACCACTTCAATTTAGACTAACCTAAGGGATTGTGTGGTGTCTAAGGCTAAGAAATCCCTCATTTGAAATTCAAAGTTAAGAGGCTGGAACACTATAATCAGGATGATGCGGTGTCTGGGCCTAAGAATTCTCCTATCTGAAATCTGAGGTGGCTGGGCTGACCTAAAGGTTTTCCCATTTCAAAACATGCTTAGAATAATATGTTTTCTCACCACAGAAACATGAAAAAAATTATGCGTAAAAGACAAGCTAGGAGATAAGGCTAATCTATATGCAACATCTCTAACAAGGATTTTGATGAAACCTCTATATCATGGTTAGAGCTTACTTCTGCTAGAACTCTAAATGGCCTATTTTATGGGACTAATTCTTAGAAATACTTTGTCACCAACAAAAATATCAGATTTCTTCTTCTATAATTTGCATAACTTTTTTGCCAATCTTGAGCTTGATTCAATCTTTCCTTAATCAGATTTACTTTTTGTTGAAGATCTGATATCATTTCAGGTCCAAAAATCACCTTTGTAGCCTGATCCAAAGTAGGGATCAAAATTTTCATCCATAAAGCTTCATATGGCACCATCCCCATACTACTTGGAAAATTATTATTATAAGCAGATTTAGAAAGTGGTGATACCTTGTCCTATGATTTTTTGATGGCCCAACACACTAGCTCTTAAGACATCTTCAAATTTTGGTTAGTTCTTTCTGTTTGCACATCAGTTTGAGGGTGACAGGCTGTATTGGAATTTAACTTAGTGATCAGAGCATGTTGAATGGACTACGAAAAATGTGATGTAAACTTCAAATCATGATCTAAAATAATTTTCTTAGAAATCTCATGTAATCCCTCTATTTCTTGGATGTATATTTTTGCAATTTTATGACCATCATAATTTGATTTCACCTTGATAAAGTGGGCTAATTTTGTAAGTCTGTCCACCATCACCATGATTGCATCATATCCTTGAACACTGTAAGGAAAACTGACAATGAGCTCAATACCAGTTTTTTCGATTTCCATTTTGGAACTTCATGAGGCTATAGTAAACTTGTTGGCACCTGATGATCAAGCTTTACTTGCTGTCAAGCTAAACATCTCACAACAAATTTTGCTACATCTTTCTTCATTCTAGGCCACCAAAATTGCTTTTTCAGCCCTTGCAGCATATTTTCTGCTCCCAAATGACTTGAAAACATTGTTTCATGATGTTTTTAAAGAATCAATTGCCTATGATGTGCATTAGTTGGGATTTATAAATGATTACTGTAAAGCAACAAGCCATCTTCTTTGATCTTGAAATCTTCCTCTTGTTATCCTAATTTATTTTATTTGTATTTTTCTCAAAGAGCTTATCAACAACTAGAGCATGTTTTACTGAATTTTATAAACTATTTTGAACTATTTTTTTGAAAACAAGGAAATCTTGGTTCTATACTAGCTTGGTCGTAGGTCAAAGTACCAACTCTAAAAATCCAAATACATAAATATAACAAGATACCAACTATAACAATGTAGTAGTTTATAGCCACAAAAGTCAATCAACTTTGTTGTCATTGAAAATCATCATCGTAATTTCCAAATCTTTCTAGAGATGTAGAGCCTTGGGCCACATAGAAATAATTGAACTGTGTTTCTGTTGAAATATCAAGTCATTTCTCAAATTCCAGATACTTATTCCTATATAGGTAAGAGAGCTTTCTACATTCACTTTTCCAATGATTTACAACCACAATATTCCATTGTTGTGCCAAATCATTAAAAGATTTATTGAAAGGCTTTCTTCTTTTTCATGTTTTTGCCCAAAATTCTGTACTACTTGAGCAAATACACAAGACCTTGAAACAAGATTGGTATCCTTTAAAACCCCATGTCTAGGATGTTTATCATGGCCAATCATGCTACAAGCTCATAACTAAGTTAGGGTGGGTAATTCATTGGATATAGCCTTGTTAATAAAGAACTCAAGTCTTGTTGTCAAAGCTGTACAATGTTATTTAGCATGGATAGACTAATGATTAATAGGATACCATTGATGATAAATAAACTTTGCTATGTAATTGGCTTCATCAATGCTTACCCATTGAATGTAACATTGTTTTATGCTTTCCATGCCTCTACAAACAGGGATACATTAATGATCCTTGGGGCCAAGTGAAATGACACATCATTATTGATGAGTGGCGGGTATCCCTACACTCAACCATATGAATATGAGCGTCACACGCACGATCTGGTCGAACTCTGCAGACTAAATGCCTATACACCCCATGAAACACTTAGGGTTAATTAATCGTTGTCTTCCCAGACTTACTTGTATGTGTCACGGTGTATGGTTAAGCAAGTCTGAGGTATATGATTTTTATGGTCTTTTATGTTTTATATCTTCTGCGCTATGAGAGAAGGGTTGAGAAACTAAGTCCTAATTCTAACTACTGCACTAAGTCTAAATTACCTAGCATCAGCATCCGTTCCCACTTAATGTACAGACCCTGAACTATGCAACCGTGGCTACCAAACGCTAATCTTTACTGGGATCACCACACGTAATGCATGTGCTTGAAGTGGTCGTACTGAGGCACTTAACTAACCTAAACGTGATAAGCATCTATTCCTTGGTTATCCGTACACATCCTTAAATGCTCGTAACCAAGTCGGACTTATCCCACGTTCTAGGAGTTTAGGGTGAGAGAGACTAATCGCGATGAGCAACCGATTCCTTGACTAACCGTACACATTCGTAAATGCTCGTAATCAAGTCGTACTCATACCGCGCTACTGCAGGTAATAGATAATAGGTAGGAAATAACATGTAATAAAACCTATTCCATGCACTGCAAGGTTTATCCACAAATCTCGTCTTTATTACCGTACACAACTTGCGTTCAAATACAAAGCTACTCAAATAAAGATTCGTTCACTTGGGGACTCCTACTACGGGCAAATGGAAAATAATCTATCTCTAGAATGATCAAATTGCTAGAGTTTCCCTACTTTTAGCCTAGGATGAGAAATAAGGGGAGTGTTGCCTCTTATTTATAGATATGGTGGCAGACCGCGATATTGCATCCCATCATACCCCCATGACTAAATGAAAACTCGTCCTCGAGTTCATTACAATGATATCAGGTAGGTATGGGATTATTGAGGGAATGAAACTAATGAGATGACATGTGAATGGATCATCATTACAAGACACAACAACTAGTGTTCATGACAAGGGTGAACACCTTATTACATTGACATCAGGCCACATTTAGCAACTTGAGAGAAAAGAGGAGAGAGAAGAGAAGAGAAGAAGAGAGAAGAAGTCTTGCTATTGCCAATGCCCAGATTGCGCCTTTCATTGTCCATCTGTAAGCGCATAATCCATCTTGCTCCTTGCATAGCTGCTTTCAACACTGCTCTATTCCAAGTGCTCCTTCCAAATCCGGTCCATTATTGCGTGATTGCCATCTGCACACACAACACAATTGTATATTAGCAAGGGTAAATAAATTTCAATGTGGAAAATACCTTGCTTCGGTGTAAGTCCATTGGCTAGGTTGTGGTATGGTTGATTACAGATCTGGAGATATATAAATGATGACTACCGAAGGTGTAGGGGTTAGAAGAAAATCGAAAAAAGTGAGCCCCGTACCCCCATGACTAATCGCGAACCTCCGGTAGCGATATAATGGAGAAAGAATAAGAACAAGAGATGGGTAAAAGAGACAACTAAGACATCGAGAAAATAGATGTTAAGATGGAAATGAAAAAAATAAAATTAATTGCAAAATGTTAAGGGAAAGAATTTAACTGGTGCACCAAAGAGGAATGTCAGTGGGTCCTCCCCGAAGCAGGCTCATGCCCGTAGTGCCCTGACAAACCCACATTCGAAGAGTCTGTAGGCTCTAGGAATGTCCTTTGGAACAAGAGTTAAAGTCTTAACCATGAGAATTTACCAAAAAGAAAATGATGTATCTACCAAAATATACACTAATGATACAACCGGCAATGAGGTGAACAGTGGAGAGCAAGGTGGAGAGAAGAGGATGGAATGGAATCCCAAGAACAAGGTGGTGTACAGCCCCTTATGTGTTGCATGATTAATGTGACTTGGCAAATCTCATTCCAACTCCGACCTCAAACCAACCACATCTAGTGACTTCGCATCAATACACTTGGCTAAACCATCCACATGAGTAGCAAGAAGGCTTCCTCCAAGAGTCACCACCATTCCGACGAAACAAAGAAGAGAATAGGAAGCGAGAAGGGCCTTAGTTAGAGGGAACACTTTTGGTTCCATAACCAGTGCTTGCAGCCCAAATTTATTTCATCTAAGGGGTGTGCTTTGAATTCTCACATTATTATTTTTTTTGTTTTTTGTGTTTGTATGTGTGAGAACCACACCATGCAAAGACTTCTTATTTTTATTATCTCAGCTTCCGATAATTGGGTAACATCGGAACGGCAAGAAAACTCAAGAAGAAAACATCCAAGCACCCAAGAGAATGACCAANAGTTTCAACATCGTAACTTAAAGGTAAAAACCAAACATTAGCAATCAATGAGAAAATAGTTCATACCATCGTGAAGAACACTTATTAGGTGACGAACTTACAAGGTGGATCACACACACACACGCAAAAAATGGAAAAGTATAACAATGTTGTAAAAAAAACAAAAAAGGTTAAATAAATTTGCAAAACAAAAACATGTAAGACAAAAACGTGTAAAACAAAAACATGTAAAACAAAAATGTGTTAAACAAAAACGTGTAAAACAAAAACATGTAAAACAAAAATGTGTAAAACAAAAACTTAAAAGGAACTGAGGACCTCCAAGGATCAGCATAGGTGGTCATCTTCCCCATGACTAAATTGTATGGGAGAGATCCGAAATAATGAACGTCTATTTGAATTTCGTAAAAGTGTCCAACTTCTTCCCAATGATGTTTTTAGGTTGAGGGGTGGAAGTTGGCGACGCTCATATTCTAAGGTGTCTATGCCTTCGTTGTTAGCATGAGTTTCCTCAATTCGTTCCATGCATATGAGTTTGCTCTTTCTAGTAGCTGTCAACCACGAGGTATCTACTACTGGTGTGGTTGCTACATACAGGCACCTTTGGATTTGTGCTTCTTGGGTACACTGCTCACATGGAAGCAATGCTGAACACTCTTCCATGTCATCACCCTCTGTGTCACTATATGTGATGCACAGAACTTTCTTCTTCTCGATCTTTCCGTAAATATTTATCTTAGATATTTGCAAGGAAAGATCACGGATCCCCAGGTACACATCTATTGTACTTAGCCATGGCCTTCGCATTATAATTGGGAAGCCCCCTTTGTTGTTAACTTCAATCACCAGGAAATCGGCTGGGTATGACCAACCACACACAGTGGTGATGATGTCCTCCACCAATCCTAAGGGAATGGTGATGGACTGGTTAGCCAGCTCTAGTTGAATGTTACTCTTCTTAAGTTGGGGCAGGTTCTAGGCTTGATACATTTTTCGTGATATTAAATTGACTCTGGAACCTGAGTCAAGAAGAGCCTGATGTGGTGCATTCTCGGCAATTTGCAAATAAATTAAGGGGCTCCCAGGGTTAGATAGTTTCCTGGGAAGATGACCTACCTTGATCTAGTCGGTTACGGTATGTGTCAACATAACCATATGCGTACAGTTCTTTTGGATTGAAGGGTGCTCCGAAGTGTTAGATGATGGAGGCATGTACATCGGCTCAACCGTTTGTTGTTGCAAGAGTTTGTCGGGGCTTCTGGTCCTGAAGAAAGGCCTTTTCTTTGTACAGTTGTCAGAACCAGCGCCAGGTTGAATATTTATAGCTCTCGCAGCATTACGTTGCTACGATTGAGTAGGCAGTTCCCCTTGCATTGTTGGAATAGGTTGTATGGGAACTATAGGTAGAAGAGGTGCGAATGGAGTTAGAGGATGGGATAAATGTGAGATGTCTCCCGGAGGAGAAGGAGTCCTCCTAAAGTACTCCTAAACTTGGTAGTGACATTGGGGAGTAGTGTGACCCATAGAGTCACCTGGAAAAACCAACTGCTGCACATAATAACCATAAGGATCGGGCTACCGATAAGCATACTGTTGTGTTGGTGATGGCATCCCCCATGACTATGGGTATTGCCACTGCTGATGCTGTCCAATGGGCTGTGGTGAAGTTCCACTTGGATAGTACGTTAGTGGTTGGTGGAACTGCCTTGGGTTACCTTGTGGATAAGGTAACCTTTGTGGTGTTTGTCGTTGGTTGAGTCTCAGATTTAGCGCATACACCCCAGACTCCTGTAGGTGTGAGATCACTTGGCAACATCCCTTAGGATGGTCATAGTGCCAGATCTCACATCCACCATCATCGTCTGTGTCAGAGTCCACAGCCTCATTGGAGATAGAAATTTTCCCCTTACCCTTGTTATGTGTAGGGCTTGAATTTCTCCGCTTTGTCTTACCTTTGTTACTACTGTGTTCCTCTTTAGACTCTCCTACGATTTTCAAGACTGTTTCAATTCTTGAGTCTAAGGAATCCCACATTTGGTCCACCTTGGCCGATACCTCAGTTGTTAATTTTTAGATCGACAAAGTTTTTTGGTTCACCAACTCTTCGAGTGATGACTCATCCTCCTCATCACAGAATTTCACTCCCTTCTTTCGAAGAGAGGGATCGCGGTTATATTCTTTCGCATTTTCCCTCTTACGTAGTTCACCCTCTTCTTGCGCTACTTGTTCCAACAAGCGTTGTACTTCTTGGGCTCTAAGTTGTGATAGTCTCCCTTGGGCATAAGTCCCAAGGGTTCTTCTCGTTTCATGCCTTAGCCCATCCACGATGTGGCGAAGTTAATCCCACTGAGTGTACCCATGGCCCAGGCAACGATGTAACAATGTATAGTAGCCGGTCATGGTAGCATCCAAGGGTTCATAAGCACCTTGTTTCCAGCCTTGGATCTGCTTATGCAAATTGGACACTCTGGAGTACGTATGATATTTATTTTTGAAGATTTCAAGCATCGTACTCCACCTCCTGATGGTTTCCGATTCTAAGAATCGATACCAACTCTCTGCTTCTTTGATGAGTGTCCTTGAGAACAACTTAAGTTTTTGCCACTCATTGTCTATATTCTGCAAGGCACAAGCATCGTGGAATGCTTATAAATGATACTATGGATCAGCGTTGTATCCCCCCTCAAAACGTGGGATATTATTTATGTCCAAACGCTTGATCCGACTGTCCTTTAAGTGCCTTGTTGGAATCCTAACAACCTTTGTAATGTCAAGCATACTTCGGGTTGCGAGTAGGGGCTTGTCATGATCATCTCTTTCATGACGTCTATGATGTTTACGTGGTTCCCTACTCTCCCTACGTCCTTGCCCTTGTCCTCTTTCTCGACTTTCCTGTCAAGGTCTCTCGTCTTTCTTACATTTACTCTCATCGTTATGTTCACGATGGCTATGCCCAGATGTGGAAGGAGAGGGTGAGTGGTGAGATGAAGGAGAAGAAGAAGGGGAGCCATCACCATGGCGATGTTTCTTACCTTCTCTTCAGCTACTTCATCCCTGATCGTTATAATGATCTAAGTGCCCGTCCTTAGCGTGACTTGTTGTTCCTTCAATGAATAGTTGGCGTTCAAGGGGATCAGAATCAGTAGTATGAATTGTTGAGCGAAAGTTCTAATGCCTTACCTCCTCACCATTGTTAGGAGGGGGAACATCAATTGCTAAAGAACCCGTTATGAGGGCTTCCTCGTCTCCTATTTCACTAAGGACGTGCGGGGCTTTGTCCTTCAGTAATGTATGTTGACTCTCCTGCCTTAAGTCCTTCATACGTTATGCATCTGTGGGATAATAATCCCTCATATCAAAATCTTCAGCAAATAATTCTTGCATGCCAATTTGTGCCAAGGCACGAAAGAGCATGTTAGGGACTGATCGATCTGGGGGTAACACAATGTTACCTTGCAGATCTCTCCATCGCAGCTGTTCGTCTTGATGGAAAATAAAGGTAAAGTTCGGAATATACTCATTAGGATGAGTATAAACTATCTTGTACTGTTTAGGACTTGGCTGATTTTGGCTATGTGTTGTATGTTGCCGACTATCTCTAGTGTTAGTCCTAGGTGGTGAATTACTTTTGTGAGAAGAAGTCATTTCCATCGGTGTGCTATTTCACCGTTATATAAATTCTTATTTAATTAATTAACCCAAGGGTTCGTTAAGGCTCCCAACGATTTGAGTGATTTCCTTTATGTTTTATTTGGCGTACAAACACTTAGTCCCTGGCAACAGCGCCAATGATGAGTGGCGGGTATCCCTACACTCAACCATACGAATACAAGCGTCGCATGCACGATCTGGTCGAACTCCACAGACTAAATGCCTCCATGCCCCATGGAACACTTAGGGTTAATTAATCATTGTCTTCCTAGACTTACTTGTATGTGTCACGGTGTATGGTTAAGCAAGTCTGAGGTATATGATTTTTATGGTGTTTTATGTTTTATATCTTCTGCGCTACGAGAGAAGGGTTGAGAAACTAAGTCCTAATTCTAACTACTGCACTAAGTCTAAATTACCTAGCGTCAGCATCNGGTCGTACTAAGGCACTTAACTAACCTAAACGTGATAAGCATCCATTCCTTGGTTATCCGTACACATCATTAAATGCTCATAACCAAGTCGTACTTATCCCGCGTTCTAGGAGTTTAGGGTGAGAGAGACTAATCGCGATGAGCAACCGATTCCTTGACTAATCGTACACATTCGTAAATGCTCGTAATCAATTCGTACTCATACCGAGCTATTGCAGGTAATAAATAACAGGTAGGAAATAACATGTAATAAAACCTATTCCATGCACTGCAAGGTTTATCCACAAAGCTTGTCTTTATTGTCGTACACAACTTGCGTTCAAGTACAAAGCTACTCGAATAAAGATTCATTCACTTGGAGACTCCTACTACGGGCACATGGAAAATAATCTATCTCTGGAGTGATCAATCTGCCAGAGTTTCCCTACTTTTAGCCTAGGATGAGGAATAAGGGGAGTGCCGCCTCTTATTTATAGAGATGGCGGCAAACCCCGATATCGCATACACGATATCGTAGGGGACAACACGATATCGCGTACATGATATCGCAAGGGATGCGATATCACGACGGTCGCAATATCGCATACGCGATATCGCGTCCCATCAATTATGTAAATATTTTACCTTTACAATTTTAATCCAAGACTTATTTTCATTTTCAATTTACCAAGCAAACTTGCTCAGAAGGATTAGTTTTAGACCTAATTGTTTTAACTTGCTATTTTATATTGTGTTGAATGTTAGACTTTACAAAAAAGTCATAAACAACAAATTAATATCGTAGAAATGTGTATTCTTTGATAGATCTTGAATGTTACAAAAAGAGATAAATTGCATAGTGTAGACATTACAGGAAGGCATGGATTAGCTTCTATTTCAAATAAGCTACATAAATGACATTTTAGATGGTTTGGTCATGTGCAAAAAAGATCGAATAATGAACCTCTCAAAAAAGGTTGTCACATCATTGTCCTAGGAAAGCCACTAAAAAGAAGACCAAAAAGACATGGGAACAAAATCAAGGTCAAATATGAGGAATCACTAAATTGCTAATACCTAGAGATTTATTTCAAAATTTTCAAAATCAATATGGGCCTAGTATGCTTTTGCTTTCTGCTAGTGGTACTAATCCTCATATCAAGAATTCTTGGTCCTTGTTGACAAATCTTTATGGCAAATTGCCCAAATTGTTATGTGTCTCCAAGTCCATTTGAAAATAACTCTCATCCATATCATTTAGGCTTGGTAGTGTGAGGATTGGCCAAGACACCCATAAAATCAAGGATTTAACAATCCAAGATCTCAAATAAAATATTAGATTTATGAAGAATTCAATGATGTGAAAGAATTATGAAAAAACCATATTTTGACCATAAATGAAACAAAGGTGGAACTATGCATTCATCTTGTTTAATCTTCAAAACCCCCTTGAATGGTGTCTTTTCCTCTAGCCAAAAAGTTGACTTTCTTAAACCATTATTGTGCCCTTGTAGGCTTTTACATTTTCTTTTGCTATTGTTATTATTATTATTATTATTTGTTTACCTTTGTGTTTTTGAAGATGTGTTTCCCACCGTTTGTAGGTGCTCGGTAGTTGTTTCTACTATTATCCTTTCTTTCTTTATTTCTTTCCTCTCATTGCTCTATCCCTTTTATTTTTTTCATCTACTTACCCTTTATATTTAGCCCATTTTTGGTATCTTTAATGTAACTCACTTTCTAAGGCAATTATATTTTCTTTTCCTCTTATAAAACTGATCCAAAATCAACTCTCAAGTTCAATTTTCCCTAAAGCTATTCCCCCTCCCAGTTTTTTTTAAAATTAAAAAAAATTCTTACCCTTCCAACCAAGATGACTTTGGTTCAATTCCTCTCAAAGATGATAAAATATGTATTCCACTAGAATTCTATTATAAAATAAGACAATAGAGTACAATGGATGAGGATTTCATGAGCAAGAGGTAAACGAAATACAAAATCAAAGTATTAAACCAAGAAAACACCTTCGTTCTCAAACTCTCAGTGATTCAACTACTGTTGCATTGTCTTATGAGAACTAAAAAGTCATCATATGACCTTTTTACAATTTAAAGATAGTAAAGCAATTATCCTTCATAGGTCAAATTCCTCTTCTTTTTAATTTTACTTATATACATTTCAACATTATGAAATAGCAATGGATCATACCTATTATCACATTTCTTTTAAAATGTGTCAAACTAATTTCCTTTTTATTGAACCTAAAAATTGCACTCATGCAAAATGCACTGATACAATCTAATCATGAGACACTTTTATCAATGATAAATCCTTAAAACCAAAAATAAATCCATCATAGTTTCAATTTACATCATAGTCAAAGTGACATCCATGCTTAAAACATAGTCACAAAAAGAAATCAAGAAAGCTAAAATATTCAAAAACACATTATAAAATAACCTAACACAATCCTTATTGAAGAGGGTGGTTACAATATCTTATCCAGCTATGGAATTGTTACAATATGATTTTCTGCAGTCAGAAATTAAGGCTTCCATGCTAGAATCTTTGTTTTTTGTGTAAAGATCAGGCAAACATTATATTAATTAAAACCAAAAATAGAATTTGTACAGTCAACTTCATTCAGACCTAAATGAGGGCCATTCCCCTCCCCTACCAAAAGAAACTCCTCACATACCACTCCTAGATAGGGGGAGACAACTCCCTAGAAACTCACTCTTGTTGTACAAAAACTTAGGCAAGGAGACAGACACCCATTACATCTCCATTTGTTTGCAACATCTTCCATGTAGACACACAAGTATTCATCAACTAGCGATGGACCTAGGTGGCAGCAATGGCCCACAGACACCCAACACAAGAACCAATCGTCAACCAAAAAAACAAAAAAGAAACCCCCACAAAACTACAAAAATAGGTGATGGACTCCCACGTCCAACATCAACCACTAAAGATGCCTAGGCAACTGCACACAAGGACAAGTTGCCCTCTCCTAAGTGTAGATAACATCAAACATAGAACGGTGGTGTTTGGTATCAACAAATGTTGCAGCTTGTTGAAACTCCTTAGCTGCCTCTGCCTTGCGTGCCTACTCCTCCCTCGTTCCCATCTTATCCAGATGCAATTGAGCTGTCGTCCTCCTAATATGTCTATGCAATTCGTCCAAGTCATGTTGCAACAAATACCCATAACCTAGTATGGGCACTTGCTAGACTGAAACCACAACCTAGCCTCCCACTCAAAAGAATGATCCAACTAATGTTGCATCTTAGCCTCTTCCCACTACTCTAGCTCTTACTTCACCTTCTTTGCCCTTTCCATCTTGACACTGCATGTCTCCTCTTGTCTAAGTTCCTCTCTGAGTTGCTTCCTAAGAGAGTCTTCGAGCATCGCTCAACTCATCAACTCATGCAGGTCCTAGCACCGCTTCAAGCCTTGTTCTTGCTCAACAAATTGATGCTTCGCCAAACCTAGATAATGCTTGAACTCTTGTTCCCAGGCTTTCCATTTGGCCTCCTAGCCATTCCTTTCCTTCCATATAGCTCGTTCAATGGCCTCTTTAATGGCCCTTTCCTATGTCATGGTCATCATTTCTCTAATAGATATGGTTGTTGCCTTAGCTGCTGCTTTTTTTTGCCTTTAGCTCCTTTATTTTGGCTTGGGCATCAAGAATAGCCTTTTTCAGCAACTTTGACATCAGAGGCGTCTACTCCCTTGTAGGACTTGTTGTCAGTGTCCTCGAACCCTTAGGCTTAGGATTAGATTGAAAAACCACCCTCATCCTACTCACCCCCGCTGTCTTCTTCTATACACCACTTGCAACTTAGGATGCAATGGCCTGGGAGGTGTCACACTCGCGACCTTCCATAGAGCAAGGATCAACCTAGAACGGTGACCTTGTCGTTGCTACCTCAACGCCTCAATGAAAAACCTCAAGAAATTAATTTAGTAGCCCAACCTAAGACATTTCAAAAGTTGACCTCTTTCAACTTCTAGGCATTGCTAGATTGTACAAAGAAACGGTCCACCAACTCCACCACCTCCTACCATATTTGAGGTATGACAAATTTGGGCACCTACCCATTTACGATCTTGGGAATGGGGGAAAAGATCCTAAGCATCTCGAAATCCATGATCCTATGGTATAATGATGTTACCTCAAGCAAGCAGCCCCAAACATTCCTCCAATGCCTTCTTCGTTAGCACCATACAAACTCCCCGAAAGGTAGTCATGTCCCCTTGCCAATTATGGAAGAAGGCTTTATCCACAAGCTCCAGATCACCTTGTAGCATTTCCAATAGCCAGTCCACCCTGCATTTTGTAGCAATTGTCACAGTTCCTCATTGTTGCAGTATCTAGCATAGTTCGGCTCAAAGGTCAATGTCTGGCCCATCATTGTAATAGCTTCTCACCACAATTGATATTCCTATGTAACCACCTATGTTGGTGGAGACAATCACGTCCCATGAAAAATCCAGCTATTCTGAGCTTTCCAACATGTCCATAGCACCATTGTGGCCACAAAATCACCATTTAAAATGTGATCCTATGAAGCAAGTGGATGCATCAGCACCCGCCACATGTTGCACATTTATTGACACCGAAAAAGAAAATGCTTAATGGTTTTTGTCTCTTGTGTGCACATTAGACACACCGTCACAATATCGAGATCCTGCCCTCTCAACATAGCCCTCATGGGTAGTGCCCCATGATTAATTAGCCAAACAAAAACCTTGACTTTTTTCAGCAGTCGCCCTCTCCACAAATTGCACTAGCTCATCACCATTAGGAACTTCCTTTTAATTATGTTAGAGGATGATCTTCCCATCATACTTGCATTAATCATATCGGTGGTGTGCTTGCACAGAGCTCTCCATATCAATGAATCTTGGTGTCCAACCTCCCATTAGTTGTGTTTATTTTAACAATTTGAATCCATTGGGCAAGGTTTGCATTTACACGAGTAAGGCAATTGATCATCCTTTGATGATCCATCATAATCATTTCTTGGAACTTCAGCACACCTAACCCACTAGCCTCTCTTGTTCATGCAATAATGTCCCAAGCAATTAAGTGCATTTTGGATCCACCCTTCTCTTTGGACCACACGAAATTTTGAATGAGTTGATCCACCATGCTAACCACCATCGCAGGAGGGGTATCCACAGCAACCGTAAATTGAGCCATATCTTTTTCCAAAATCGATGATGCTAGCAGAATTTGTCCTTTCCACATCAAGAAATGCGTGGTCTAGTGTTTAACCCATTGTTGCATTCTTCGGATGAAATTGCTCCAAGATACTATTTTGTTCCATGCATACATGGGAAGCACTAGGTAGGTATCCTGCTTCGTTTTGAGTAACATCCCCAACACTTGTAAAATCCAACCCTTAACTTGACTCGTCGTATGAGCCACATGTACCATGTGTTTACCCTTATTGACCATTAGCCCAATCTCCTACTCCATCTTACCTAACGCTCGATTGATTTCCTATGCTTGTGGCATAGAAGCTCGCAAGAACAGCATCGTGTCATCAACATAATGCTCCGTCAAGCAATCAATCCCAACAACCTTCAAGCCACACACCCCCTTAGTTTTGTAGTACGCTTGGAACATGTCCATAGCAAGAATGAATACGTAAGGAGATAAGGGATCCCCTTGTCGCAACCCTTGCCCAAGGGAGGAAAACCCCCACAATTACCCCACTAATATCAAAGGAATAAGCCCCAAATGCTTGAATGTGAATGCAGAAATTTATGAACCACAAATTGAAGCCTTTGTGTTGCATAACGTCAGCAAGCACATTCTAGCTCATAGTGCCATATGCCTTCTAAATGTTTAGCTTGATGCACATACTTGGGTGCCCAGCATTCTAAATCAAGTTCATAACCTCCTTGAGAAGTATGATTTGATCTTGTAGATATCTGCCTTTGACAAACCTAGCTTGGTTTGCTCCCACTAGCCATGACATCAATAGCTCAAGGCATCTAACTAGCATCTTAGTAAACAGGCTAATCAACACATTGCAAACACCAATGGGGTGAAACTAAGATGGATTCGAAGGGCTAGCCACCTTGGGAATCAGAACAAGTCTTGAATAATTAATTTCATGTCAAACTTGTTGCCCCCACAAACATCAGGTCAAACACATCCAACAGGTTTGCCCCCAGCATGTTTGCAAACTCCCAAAAAAACTCAACCAACCATCCATTTGGCCTAGGATCTCAGTCTCACTTCATTGATGCCAATGCATCATGAAGCTCCATCCAAGAAAAAGGCTCCAACATCTTCCAACTTTCAACCTCAATAAGCACTGACTCAACCAACATTGAAATGAGTAACACCCAATTATAGGCCCAAATATTGGTCCAATACCATTGCATCACTGGGGCCACCTCTTGAGGCTCAACCAGCATAACCCCATCCTGGAACAACGTAAGTTGTTTACTTGAATTACTAGCCTTGGTACTCGCAAAGAAAAACTTTGTGTTCTTGTCCCCCTCTTTCAACTATGTGGCCTAGGAACGTTGTTTCCAATAAATTTCTTACTTAGTCGCTAGCTCCTACAGCTCCTTTAACAGTGCATGCTCCTATGCTTTAATAGCCTCTCCCCACCTCCTGGCGGGCCCAAACCAAAGCCATTCGTGACAGTAGTGTGCCCTGTTGGTTTGAAAAGAAAATTTCTCTGTTACATTCAAGGACCGAATTGCCTTCTTGAGGCAACATAAACCATCCTTTAAGAAACCATGAGCATCCCCTAGGGATGAATAGTCCACCCAGATTTGGATCACCAGCAACCTGAGCCATAGCTTCAACAGCTAAGACAGTTCAAACCTGAAACATGATCCTGTTGCCTAAACCCATTTCCCAACCTGACAAACGACAGACTAATGGTCTGAAGCTTGTCTTTTCTTCCTGATGGCTTGTACCTTGGTCTCCAACAAAATATTGGTATTGATCCAAACTTGATTGATTCATGAAAGAACTAAATCCCTCCCTCATCGATGGTTACTCCATGTAAACTTGCAGTCAACAATCTCCATGTCAACCAGATATTGTCTAGTTGAAAATCATGAACCCAATATCTAGTCTAGTCGCTAGCTCTCTTGTCATTGTGGCTTCCTCGGGATCTACCATTCCATCAGCTTTCAAACCAGTCTTTGACCTCATTGCCTTCTTAACGAGGAATCCATGGTGCCCCACCAATGTCCATTCATCCTTATTCCTATTGGACAAAGCTTTCACCCAAACCTGACAAGTCACCACCTTGTGATTGTTTTTCCCACAAATCATGCACCCTTCAAGTTGGGCTTTCTTCCCCATCCTTAGAACTGCTAAAGGAAGGTTTTTGTACTCGATCCTGATTCATTCTTCGCCTGTTGGGAGGCCTAGGACTACCTCTTGCACTTGGTCCTTGAACCCCAAAGACTGCCAAATACAAAACTGTGCATAATCCATCTGGTCCACTGATTTCATAAACCTATCAAGATAGATAAGTTCTCCAAAGAATCCTACCAAGGTTTTCAGAAACATCAGGGTCTTCATCTCCAAAGGCAGATCTAATACTCGAATCCAAATTGGCGCCCTTGCGAAAAGATCAACATCTCTGTGCACTCTCAGGTGTCAAGGCGCTAGAGCCAAACCGTGGGCCCCATAAAACCACGGCCCCTCCAAACAAAACATTGTTCCTATTGGTTCCCAACTCGAAATCAAATAGCAAACGATCATCTGCTAAGCTCTGAACCTACACCTTTTCCAAACCCTAGGTGGTGGTAGCCCACCACCTAACCAAATCTAACTTGGGTCTCGTCCCTTCAAAAACAAACTTGTCAATGAGGCTAAGTTCTAAAATTCTTAGCCCCTCATCGGGCAAATTTTGAATTTGTAATGGCATCGCTCCCCCTTTTCTTGAACAGGCTTCAATACTACCATTGCCTGGGCACCAACCTACCACCTCATCATTGGACCCCGAAAACATCTAAAGGTCCTGACCCAAGCTCCTCCAACCTTGCACAGGATAGCCCTTGAAAGCCCCTACCACTCCCCTCAAGCTTCCCCACCCCCAAGGTGCCACAACTTAGGGCTGTCCCCTCCAAACCAGCTGCCCCATCACTCCTGCCCATCACTTTCAATTCCTAAACTATTAGCAACCTCATCTCCACTGAAATCTTTGTTGAATTTAAGTATACATAGATTATTTTTAGCATATTTTCTTTATATACTGAAAGCGTTTGCCATGAGCAAACTACATTTTCAACCAAATCATATAATTTTTGAACTGAATTTAGAACAGCTATTCAAAGCTGTCTCTGTGAAGCTTTATGATATTTGATCTCTTTCTTATGATATCAGTGCATGTTCTTACCCAATAAACAGTGCACAAAGAAGAACATATTTTTGTATTCTTCTGTTACCAGTGGCACGCAGTTGGCCTATGGATATAATGGTACGTTTTTAAGGGTTACTTTCATTACATTTTTTACATAAAATGCTTCTTCTATTGGGTTCATGATTTTCAACTGCTGATTGTTTGATACATCGAAGTAGAAAAAGGCAAAAAGGATGGAAATCACCTATGAATTGTGCTAGACAAACAGATCAAGAAAAACCAAAATCATTGGTATAACGGTTAATAAGCATAAAATTTGCTGAGAAAGTTATTTCTTTTTAAATTTTTTGTCTGCTTGTTTTAATCATTCACAATGAATCTGAAATTTGCAATGTTGATGGGCTTAAAATTATTGATATCTGTTGCTGTGAAATGTCTTACACACATTCAAGTCTGCATAGAAGACATTAGAGTAATAATGTTTTCCGTCTACTAAATAATGTTATCTTATTCTGGTGACATATTCCCTGTTCAATTTATAATCATTTTGGTGGTGCAAAATGCAACAGTGAAATAGCACTTGGTATCTTTACCTTTCGTTTACTGCTAATTTTGTTTTTGTTTTCCTTTTGTTAAGTCCTTTCTATTGTCCATAATGGAGGGAAGAATAAATAAATAGAGATGATGTAATGACTTTGTTGCAAAAAAGTTTGGATTTAGCACACCAAGAGCTTGATTCTAGCTAAAGAAGTTGATAATTTTATCTAGAGACATAAGTTTGGTCAAAGAAACCTTTAATGCTTATCCTCATCCTCCTAGTGTCTTGCTAAAACTAATGGTTTTGAACATAAATTACCCAGGAAGCTTTTGTATAAAATCTTTCAACAATTTTAACCATAATTTTGTTTAAATGCGCCTCCTAAGGGAATATGATTTAATTTCAAGGAAGATCTACATCATATTAAACAATGGTAACATCCAAATATTCAAAATACAAGATTTTGAATTAAACACTAAAGATACCACAACTTATTCAAAACCATTTAAAACTATTTATTGCCAATATACAGCAGTCATAGAACAACTAGGACCAAAACTTACACATAACAGGCCTCAAACAACTCCTAACAAAAACTACCTTAGAAGCTACTAAATATAGAAGGGCCTCTTAAATCCAGCTATGATCTCCTCAGGATTCACCTTTGTTTTGGCATATGCATCCACCTTGTTAAGTTCCTGCGGAAAGGGTATGTAGGGTTAGGCCGTGTGCATTAATTTTTAAATTAAAAAAAAAACAATGCAATAGGCTTCCATTTAATTCCTAGGCCAACTGAAGAAATCTCTTCAAATAAAATAAGAGCAAAAATTTGAAGGCTTATCTCTAAATGAAAGTCTTTGAATTTTCATTGCTTTTATAGCTACGCATAAATCTGTTATAAAATTAAACATACTAAAAGATCTGACATCCAAAATTAAAAACTATCTAAACCAAATTAAGGAGCCCGGATGGCAGATGAATCAGACAAAGTATCAAGTCCATAACATTAACGCATTCTTCTCAATTTTCAGATACAGAACTAAAGATAGTGACACTACTTTTTTCAGTTTTAACAGAAGATTCAAAATTTATCAAATCTAGATTGAGCTGCAGAAAGTTGCGGATAGGGAATACAGTATCAATGAATCCCGACGTACATACCTTGTTTCTAGGGTAGACCTTTTCCTTGTACTAGGCAGGTCTGTCTTGCAGATTAATTCGAACTATTTGAATCTCGTTCAGACCCTAAATTCCAGAACAGAAATTACCTCTAACAGTTCCAAGATGCAACCCAAAATGAAAAGACTTTGAAAACTTCGGAATAAACTATTGAAAACCTTGTAATTCCTGGCAGTGTAAAACCTCTGGGCGAACGGGCATGACAAACTAACGTACAGTCTGCAAAATCCAGAATTTTTAACAGAGAAACAAAATTGCAAATGCCAAATAAAACAAAACAGAGATCCTAAATTTTTTTTAAAGAACGTAATGCAGTAACTACGGACCTTGTTGTCCCATCGAACAATGCTGGGGTTCAGATTCGGAATCGAGAACGGGCAACAAAATTTTGGGATCCCTGCAAAATAAGATATCAGGACACGGCCATCATAAAGTTTGCAGGAGATAAAAAATAGATATCATTTTTCGAATCAAATAAAGGTAAGAGAATTCAAAAAGCTTACACAGCGGCCATCCTGATCGTTTACAGAGATAAATACGTTGCAGGAAATACGTAATTCCGAAAATATCTGACGAAACCATCCGAACAGGTTATTACAATTGATTCAATCGAGAAAAAGACAATAGGCTGGCGTAGTTAGATAGCAGAGAGCAGCCACTTTGGGGGCAAAAGTTTCACTCTGAATTTCGACGTGAAAATGGGCTGAATCCAGAACTTTCTTTGCGTTCTGCTGTGGATAATTGCAGTCCACTGTGGTCGTCACAGGTAACGCTGGACATTGTTTATCAGTCAATCTTCACATTTAGAAGTAATCTGCTATGATTGATTTTTTAAATGTGCAGCAGCATATGGAAGGAGATTCACTTATTATTGATGACGTGTTTCTTCTATATCCACTTGCAAATTGAATAATGTACTTGTTTTATGCAAATTGGATGATGTGTTGATTCTATATCCACAAAGCAGAACATGTCTGTCTTTGAAAAAATAACACCATTCACTGTTAAGACTATTAGTGATAAGAAGTTGTGTTTGTGGGCCTATCCATATGTATCATTAAACATAGTTGTGCTTGTAGGCATATGCAAATGTATAATCAAACTTGCTATGTTGAGACTTTGTACAATACCAAGAAAATTATTTCAAAGGTGCCAATAAAAATAAAACTATGCAAAGACATCCATGATGCATTTCTTCTATATCTATTGATAATTGGATGACTTGTTTCTTCTAAAATCAATTGCAAATTGGATAGAAGTTCTCAACTGAACATGTCTATTTCTTTGAATAAAAAGTCATGTTCGTGGGGCCTATCCATATGAAAAATTAAACTTAGTTGTGTTTGTTGGCCTATGTATATGTACAATCAAACTTGCTACGTTGAAACTTTGTTTAATATCCATTTGCAAATTGGATAGAAGTTTTCAACCAAACATGTCTATTTTGTTGAATAAATGAT
>MNCI01000217.1:48968-67053 GCA_015680685.1 Gnetum montanum
TGAGAGCATACATCCAATAACGAAAGGGTGAAAGAATGGTTGGATTGGAACACATGGTAGAAATGGTATGTGCTTGGTAAGAAGACTTGACAGAGAAAAATGGAAAAACTCCCCTTGCTTTGTGAAAAAATGGACAATTTTCAAAGGCACAACGTGGGTATATAGAGGATTTTTGACTTGCATTGATAGGGCCATGTAAACGAGGCTACATAAACGTAGGGGGATGTGTATACAGGGCCTAGTTAACGTAATTATTCAGTGTAGTTGACCTGCGTTGACCGATGAAGTAAGGGCCCAAATCTTTGGATTGGAACACAAAGTTGGGATGATGTAAGAACTTAGAGACTAGAGAACTATTCGATAGAAAGAAGAAGAAAGATTTTCATCAAAAGAAGAGTCAAAGGTAGGAGAATGTCATAAGATGGAACTTGGTAGGTGAAGAGCCATGCGATGGGTAGAATGGAGATGATTGACGAATTATACCAAAGGGGAAGGAGATTAACAATTAGGACTAAATTATATGCAAGTGGGTCCTTCCCATAGCAGGCATTAGCCTCAGTTTCCCTTGCACATTGTCAACATAGGAGTCCATGGGCCCCGTAGTTAACTAATGGTTATTGCAAGTTAATACTCACACCATGAGAACCAACTAAAGAATTTACAAGTTTAAGCAAGGCACAATAAATGATCAACACATAAAACTAGTAGTGAGGTGAGTAATGGGAAGCAAATGATGGAGAGAAGAGGGAGTGAAATGGAATTTCTAAGTTTGATCACATAAAATCCCTTGTGAAATATGTGATTAAGAGACTCGATAGGAGCCCTCTTTAGTTCAGACCCAAAACCAACCACACTTAGTGACATCGCATCAACATTCTAAGACTGGTCCATTCCTTTGAGGAACAAGAATGCTCCCACAAATAAACATCACGCCAACTTGAGTGAGAGATAGGAAGTGAAAAAGGGGATGAGTTAGAGGGGACAAAACAAGTCCCATAATGAGTTCTTAGAGCCCATTAGAGGCAATCTAAGAGGTGTGCTTTGAATTCCCATGTTTTTATTTTTATTTTTCTTTTTTTTATGGGAACCACACCATGCAAAGACCCATGCGGAATCACATGCATTTGGTCCAAGGGTTGTGCTTTGAATCCTCATTTTTGTTTTTTTAATGATGAGGACCACACCATGCAAGGACAAATTTCCAATGAACTTCCTAGTATGGGAGTGGTAAGTAGTCCGTGAGGACACTCTTGTAGACAAGGGAATAGAAAAGTACGAATAATGTTGCATTCCCTTTGAAGTCACACCTTGTTCAAATTGTTGGGTCCTCCTCAAGTCCGAAAACTACACAAGTCACAAATTAATTAAAGTTGTTTTTAATGAAAAATGGATTGCATGTTTCCAAAATAAGGAAAACCATGAAGTGGGTGGATGGGTGGATGACGTGGACTCACTGCCTGTTAAATGAAATGAAAGTATAACGTGACTTCTTGAAACAACAATGCTAAGGCAAGAACTAGATATAATAGGCAGACCATAATATGCACCATCGCAAAGAGGAACAATCGCACTAGTACATCCTGTGACAAGAAGAAAGCTTATTAACAAGAGGTAGAAAACAACTGAAAGATAAGTATATATATACATATAGAAATAAATAAAGGAATAAATAAATAAATAAAGGAAAAAAGTAAGTAAGAATGGTCAAACGTACGAAAGATGTTGTAAAACAAAAACTTTCAAAAACAACTGAGGAGCTTGTAGAGGTTATTAGCATGGATGATGATCTCCCCCATGACTGAGTTGTGAGGAGGAGACCTAGAAAATGGAACGAGGCTAACTTTGTGATGAAAGGGCAGTGACACTGGTTTGGTGGAGTTCGTGGAAGGGTTTTAATTGTTGCATATTGACTATGTTTTTGTGGGATGCTCAGGTTTGTGGATAAGTAGGGCCTTAGATGGAAAGGTTTCAGAGACGATATAATGCCCCTTTCATAGTGTTTGAAACTTAGTACGTTGCGGTACATGTGTAGGGTTCTAGTAGAGTACCTTATCTCCACGTTGAAATGTTACCTTTCAAATCCTAAGATCATGACATTTTTTAATATAGGCCTTATGTATCTCATTTGATGATAGGCCTACTAGTCAATTCTCATCTAGCACATTCAAGTTGATAAGTCATTCTTGTTGTGTTAGTGATAAGTTAAGACCCAAGTCATTGGCGGTAGATAGTGTTTGGAGTTATGCCTAAATTGGAAGTTTTGGTAGTTTCCCGTACACTAACTCGTAAGGAGAGTAGCCTATAAGAAGTTTTCACATTGAGCCATAGGCCCAGAGGGCATCATTAAATTTTGTGCTCCAATCCCTCCTATATTTACTAATGGTCCTAGTTAGGATCTTTGTAATCTTCCTATTTGTGACTTCGGCTTGCTTGTTGTCTTGGGGGTGATAGGGTGTTGTAAATTTATGTTCGACCCCTAAGTGCTGCATGAGTTTACAAAAAGTATTGTCCATAAAGTGAGTTCCATTATTCAAAATGAGTGCACGTGGCACCCCAAACCTATTCATGATTTGCAATTGGACAAACTGTGTGGTTGTGGTTGAGGAACAATCAGTAACGGCTGCCGCCTCTGCCCACTTGGTACAATAGTCTACTACAATGATGATATATGCCTTTCCGTTAGACATGGGTGTGATGGAACCCATGAAGTCAATGCCCCAAATATCAAAGAGTTCTAGTGGCTAGATCCATTGTTGAGGTCCCTCCATTCGTGTTGTCATCCCACTGTCTCTCTAACATTGTTCACAAGAGCAGACAAACCATTCAGCATCTCTAAAGAGTATAGGCCAGTAATATCTTGCAAGTAGGATTTTAATGATCGTGCGTCGTCTAGCATAGTGGCCCCCACAAAGGCCCTCATGAGCATCTTGAAGGACGTGTAGTTTATCTTCATCAAGGATGCACCATCGAACCAAGCCATCTGCACACACTTGTAAAGGTGTCCGCTGATTTTCATGAAGTGCTTGGCCCTATGAAGAAACTGTTGTTTCTTCTAATGATTCCACTCCTTTGGAAATTCTTGTGTTGAGAGATAAGTAAATATGTCACTAAAAAAAGTTAATTTTTTGGGCATTTCCTTGGCAATTGCTCCAGCGAAGAGGAGTTAATTTGGAAATTGGTCAAAGAGTGGCTCCTCCTCCTCTGTGTTGTCCCATCATAACCGAGATAAGTGGTCAGCAACCACATTCTTAGTTCCCTTTTTGTCCACCATAGTAAGATCGAATTCCTGAAGGATCATGAGCCACCGTATGATACAGGGACTTACTGTTGGTTTGTTCATAAGAAACCAAATGGCATTGTGGTTAGTATGTACAAACACCTTTTATTCGAGCACATAGTGTTGGAACTTTTCCAAGGTGGACACCACTGCCATCAATTCCTTTTCAGTGGTGGTGTAATTGAGTTGAGCACCCACAATGCTTTGGCTAACACAATGGATGTAATATGGATGTCACTAGTCATCCAACTGTGTGAGCACGACTCCCAATGCATAATTAGACACGTCCATCATGATGTAAAAATGGTCTAGACTAGTCAGGTGCCCGTAGAATTGGAGTCTCTACAAGTTTTTTTTTTAGTGTTTGGAGTGCAGACTTGCATTCCCTAGTCCAAACAAACAGAGCATCCTTCTTTGTTAGTTCCACCAATGGCTTGGCAATCTTCGATAAATTCTCGATGAAGCATCGATAATAACCAGTGTGTCCAAGGAATGATTGGACATCTTTTATAGTGCTTGGTTGACTAGTGATTCCTTGGATGATCCTAATTTTTTCAGGGTCTACACCAATCCCTACTTGTGAAATTCGATGCCCCAAAATAATGCCCTCTTGGACCATCGAATGACTCTTTTGTCAGTTGAGCCATAAATTTGTTTCCACACATCTTTTTAGAACTTGCTCAAGGTGGTCCAAGGCTTGTTCAAACATTGCTCCATAGGTAGAAAATTCATCTGAAAACTTTTACCCCATTGCCAATCTGGTATTGAAAGATGCTAAGGACGAGGCGTTGGAAGGTTACAAGCACATTGCATAGGCCAAAGGGCATCTATTTATATGTGAAAGTCCCCTAAGGATTTGTAAATGTTTTCTTGGCCTGGTCTTCAGGTACAATTTGGATTTGGTTATAGCCACTCTAATCATCCAAAAAGCTATAGTAGCAATGCCCTGCAATAGTATCCAACACTTGATCCACAAATGGAAGTGGAAAGTGATCCTTGAAGGTTGCCATATTTAGTAGTCAGAAATCTATACAAACTCTCCATTTGCCATCCTTCTTTGGCATTATAATGAATGGGTTGACCCATTCGCTATCCGCAACGAAATAGATAAACCTTGCTTTCAACAATTATTCAATCTCATCCTTGACGATCTACTTCAGCTTGGGGTTCAATCATTTTTGTGGCTGTTAGCGTGGCTTCATGGAGGGATCGATATAGATCTGATGTTGGCATATCCTAGGGTCAACTCCGATCAATTCAGGACATGACCATGCAAAAGCAGCCACCCATTTGTTCATCATCTTTAGCAATCTCTTCTTTTGTTCAGGAGAAAGAGTGGCATTGATGATTACCAGCTTGTTGTTCTGCAAGAAGGCATACTTCAAATTGGCCGGTAATGGTTTCAATTCCAGGGGTTCTTGTCGAAAGATTTCAGGGATCTATAGCTTTCCCCAATCATCACTATCATCAATAGTGGAGACTCATTGATTAACCTTTTTCAATTCGTTCATGCTTTCCATATAGGCACATACAAGGCCCTCATATGGTTCCATGCATAGAGTGCTACTATTAGAGTCAGCAGTAAGCCACTAGGTGCCTTCTTGATTTGTGGCTACTACGTACAAACATAATCGAATTTGTGATTCTTTAGCACATTGACTACATGCTTAAATAGATGTCCACTTATCAAACCAAAGTTGCTGCACACAATTGCACCTAGAGTCACTATACGCGATGCATGGGACACGCTTCTTCTCAATCTTTCCAAAAGGGTTTCTTTTGAACTTTCAAGAGAAAGATTTTGGAGTCCCAATCGTGCATCCACCATGCTAATCCAGGCTCTCCCCATTATGATTGGGAAATTCCCCTTGCAATTATCAACCCAGATGACCAGGAAGTCAACAGGATAGGACCACCCATAAACGGTGATCATAATATCTTCTACCAATCCCAAGGGAACAATTATGGATTGGTCTACCAACTCAAGCCAAATGTTGCTTTTCTTCATCAGGGGCAGGTTCTAAGTCTTGTACATATCGTGTGAAATCAAATTGACACTTGACCTCGAATCTAAGAGAGCTTTTCATGGCTCATTTCCTACCACTTGAAGGTATATGAGGGGACTCCTCAGATCAGTCAATTTCTAAGGAAGATGACTTGCCTTTATCTAGTCCATCACAGTGTGTGTTAGCATGACAGTTTGTACTTTGGAGGGTGTTTGGCTTGAAGGTTGCTCAAAGGGTTGAATGGTGGAGGTGATTGGAGGTGTAGAGGCACTATCCACAGGTGAATGTGAAGGTATGTTTGGGATATTGGGCCAAAAGAAAGGGTGTTTTCATGGTTTTGATACCAGTCCACTCAGCTAAGAAGCTAGTTGTAAGTTGATAGCCCTCATGGCATTACGTTGTTGTGGATGTGGTGGTATTTCTCCCTGCATAGGTGGAGCAGGAGGTAGCTAAGTGGGGGGATGATGAGTAGCTATGGAAAGAGAAGGTGACAGAGAATAGTATAGATGTGGGTTCTCCCATGTAGGTGATGGAGATTGTGTTCAGAAGTATTCCGAAGGGTAATAATGATTTTAAAATGGCATGTGACTAGAAGAGTCACACGGGGAGATTGGTTGCTGAACATAGTACCCGTAAGGATCTGGTTGCCGATAAGGGTACTACTACCTTGGAGGTGGCATGCCCCACGATTGTGGATGTTTCCATTGCTAGTAATACTCGTAGGGTTGCGGTGCACTCCACTTAGATAATATCCTTATTGTTGGTAGAACTGCCCAGGATTGCCTTGTGGATAAGGCAATCTTCGGGGTGTTTGCTTTTTTTCCAAACGAGGATTCAACACATACACCCCAAACTCTTGTAAATGTGACACCACTAGGCAACACCCCTTAGGATGTTCGTATTGGCATATGTCACATCCATCATCCTCCTCTGTGTCAGAGTTTGCAACCGATTCTACCGCAGCAACATTTCCCTTACCTTTATGGTAGGCATGTTTAGCTTCTCTTCTCCTCTGCCGATCTCGATCATTACTTCACTCTTTGGATTCTTCCATGATTTTCAGGACACTTTGGAACCTTTCATCCAAAGAATCTTGTCAACCTTGGCTGAAATTTTAAAGGCAACCTTTTGTATGGGCAAGGCTTTTTGCTTCACTGCTGCATCCAGTGGTGATTCTTCCTCCTCTTCACAAAATTGGACTTCCTTCTTTCTGATGGAAGGGTCTCGATTATATTCTTTTGCACTTTCTTTTTTCCTTAGTTCCCCTTCATCTTTGGCCACTTGCTCAATGAGGCACTACAGTTGATTGGCCCTTAATTCAGATAGTCATCCCTGAGCGTAAATGCCCAGGGTCTTTCTTGTTTCAAAGCGAAGCCCATCTATGATATGGTGGAGCTATTCCCGCTAAGAGTAGCCATGACTAGGGCATCAATGTAATAATGAAGAATATTTATCCATGGCTACATCCAAGGGTTCATGACCACCCTATTTCCACCCTTGAATTTGTCGTCTCAAATTAGCCACTTTGGAGTAGGTTTGGTATTTATCATTAAGAATTTCCAGCATCGTACTCCATCATCTGATTGATTTTGGTTCTAAAGACCAATACCAGCTTTCCTCTTCCTTGATTAGTGTTCAGGGGAATAGCTTGAGTTTTTTCCAATCATTGTCTATATTCTACAGGGTGCAAGCATCATGAAATACTTGCAAGTGAGTCTATCGATCACAATTATATCCCCCTTCAAATTTGGGGATATTGTTCATGTCAAGGTGCTTAATCTGACTATCTTTTAAGTGTCTACTGGGTAGTTGAACCGCCTTAGCTATGTTAAGCATGCCTTGAGTAGCCAACAGTGGTTCATCTGAGTCATAGTCCTGTTGATGGCCACGACGTCTGTGGCAATTTCGGCTACCTCTCCTTTCTTGATGGTGAGACTCGCATGATTGGTCACACTTTTCCTCACGTTGTCCTTGTCAGTCCTTGATATCTCGTTGGTCTTTTTGATTGCCATCACCCCAATCCTTCCTACTATGGTTGCGATCAAAGTTAGAACTTGGTGAAGACAAGGTGGAACGAGAAGATGGAGAAGAGGGAGGAGAACTACCACTGCCTTGGTGTCAATCTCCTCCTTTGCTTTGATGATGACCCCAATCTTCACATCCATCTTTCCCTTTAACATGATCTTTCTTGTGCGATCCCTCATCATCCTAGGGCTTCTGGTCACTTAATTGTTTACTTTGAATGATGAACTAGATGATCTGATGCATCGGAGGAGGTTTGGCCGAATGGAAATCATGAAAAATAGGTTCCTCATCATCATGTGGGTCCTGAAAGAACAAAGGGTTACTAAACTATTTCCCCTTTATGTGTTCATGGCGTTCTGCCTGTTGTTGGTCTCATGCACGTTATGCCTCATTTGGACAATAGTCTTGGTACTCATGATCCTCCATTATGTATTCCACGCCATGGTCCTGGATGCCCAATCTGGCAAGAGTTTGAAGTAACATTCCAGAAACTAATCGATCAGGAGGTAATATGATGTTGCCCTCCATGTCCCGGCATCGCAAATGCTCCTCTTGATGCAGGATAAAGGTGAAGTTGTGGATATACTCATCTGGATGTGTGTATACCACTCAACATTCCTGCAGCACTGGTGGGTTCGGTCCATATTGCCTATGAGAAGAAGAAATTTTTGATGTTAGATAACAACTAAACTGGTGTGCCTTATCCTTTTACTTAAGCTGCCTAGCGTGTGTAGACTTCACTATCCTGGGTTTGTTCCAATGAAGTGAATGATAATCTTACTAAGAATAGATAGCGCATGTAAGACTAACAGTCCCCAGCAATAACACTAATGATGAGCTGTGAGGTGTCCCTACACCCAACCATACGAATCACGGGTGTTCATGCGGGACTTGGTCGAATTCTGCATACTGTAAGCACTTACAGACACCGAATTCTAGCTAGCAAAACCTTAGTTAGAATAGTCATTGTCTTCCCAATCTCACCTGTGATATTTTAAAGCGATGGTTGAGTGAGATTAAGGAAAATGTTTTTTAAATGTTTTCTTTTTATCTTTAAAGGTCTAACTCTTTTAATGTAGGAATTGGAAAGTTGTGTAATTTGTAATAGTTCTACTCTATCACTTAACTCTCCCTAGCAAAAGTAACCAATCCCATATTTCGTGCACATCCTGAGCATATCCTAACCACTATTGGGTTACCAGATGTTAAGCATCACCGGGTTACCAAGTGTCTGATATATGTTCGAGATGGTCATGCCTATGGTTCTCATAAAATACGAAAATGACAATAAACATAAAGTGATAATAATAAAGGGACTTTGGAATGCTTAAAACATCAAAATATTAAAGTGTTTTAATGCTTAAGTAATTAAATCCAAATGCTGCACGGAATATTCAAAAAACTTGTCTTTATTACCGCTCAATCCAATGGGCTCAGGTATATTAGTGCTCGAATAAAGAGCCATACACCTTTCTCACACTTGCTGCGAGCACTTGGGAAATATTCTAACTTACATGAAAAAAAATTGCAAGGGCTTCGCTACAACTACCAAAAAGATGCCATAAATGCTGCGGGTGTGCACATCTTTATAGTAAGAGATAGACTCTGTGTTAACGAGGTCACGTTAATGCATGGACAGATACATTGACGGGGTCACGTCAACATGGCCACATCAATGAGGCTCCATTAACGTGGCCTAGTCGACCTATCAAATGAACACTTCATCAAAAACTTAAGCAAAAAATGATGTTGCTGCTAATGATAGGCAGCTCAAAGTGGTTAGCTCATTATCTTGTTAGGTAAAAGGTTTCTAGTCTAAGTCACACTTGAGGCATTATCATATTACTTTATAATTATTCTAAATTATCATGTTTTCTTAAATACAAATATTGGTATTAAGCCACAACTCTCTATCTTGAATCCTTTTGTTAGTTAAAGTTCAAGTATGGATATTAAAAAATGATATAAATTTTGTTAGAACTAGGACCTTCTCTCTACTAACAATTAATTTTTTTCACTTATTTTTTCAAAGTATTAATTATAAGGTTGTACACCTAAGTAGATAGGCCTAAAATGGGAAAATGTTTTCTTTCCATATTTTTTCATGATGTGTACTTAGTGTTAAACTTGTGATATATTTTGAATTTTCTTTGTTAATTATTTATTTTTTTGGGGTTGGAAAGTTATGTTCTTCTCTATCCATCTCTATTGTGCTATTAAACTCTTCCTCAATCTCCATCTCCATAGTGTTGTTGAGCTATTAAATATCAATGATATTAAGCTCTATGATTTTTCTCTATGTTAAGGTCTAGGATTATTCTTTGTTTCTCGTTTGTGTTTCATGTTCTAATGAGTGTTTGTGTTTCCTAGTTCTCAAAGATGCATGCAAAGGTTATTTTACGTCTTCTAACCATGGGTGTAGAGAAATCCATTTGTATTTATTCATCAAAAGAGAAGGTTCTAATATTCCTTAGTTAACCACAAACTTATTAGTATTTTATTTTTCTTAACTTCTATTTATTCTAAAAATGTAAATCTTTCTATAAGTGTTAGTGTATAGACAGGTTTAAAATGTGGCTCTACAAGGAACAAATATTCTAAATTTTAGAGATTTTCATCATACTCTATTATGTTTATTTTATAACTTTTAGGAGTTTTATGAGAACTTCCTGGGGTGTCATATGACAGCTTCTATAAGTGTATTATGATGACTTTCACAAGCTTTTTAAAGTTCAACCCTTTTCGGAGATACTTTTTAAACTTTTTCTTTTTCATCTACTATTCTAACCCTTGGTTGTTGTTCTCATTTCTATAAATGATCTTATTTTGTATTTTTGTCCTCTCTTTCCATCATTTTTAGCATCTTGCATCATCACATTATATTCAAAAGCTTATTGTATGAGGCATCACTTTATTTTGGAAAATTGAAAAGCATTGTAGCATTTATAATTTGCATTTTGTTTTTGTTTTTGTTTTCCTAAAATATTTCAAATCATAGCAAATTCATGATCATTTACAATTAATAGATAACATGACAATTAATGTGTAGTTAATATGTAACAAGTAGAAGTTAGTTTTAAGTAATAAAATAAAACATAAAAAATGCTAATCATTGTAAAATGCAAGTGCCACATGGATTCATTGTATTGCTTTTGTTGAGAGTTTTTATAGTACAAACATTAATTATACATACCTTTGGCAATACAACCAATATAATATTTCAAAACTTAAGCAAAATATTATGTTGTTATCAATGATAGGTAGTTTGAAGTGGTTAGCTTATTATCTTATTAGGCAAAAGGTTTCTAGTTCAAGTCATACTTGAGGCATTATTATATTACTTTATAATTATTATAAATTATCATATTTGCTTTTATACAAATATTGGTATTAAGCCATAACTCTCTATCTTGAATCGTTTTGTTAGTTTAAGTTCAAGCATGGATGTTGAAGAGTGATGTAAAATTTTTTAATTAATTTTCTTTACTTATTTTTTCAAAGTAATAATTGTAAAATGGAGAATTTTTTTTCCAAATATCTACTTAGTTTCAAACTTGTGATGTACTTTGAATTTTCTTTGCTCATTATTTATTTGTTTTTGGGTTAAAAAGTTATGCTCTTCTCTCTCCATCTCTATTGTGCTATTAAGCTCTTCCTCTATCTCCATGTCCATTTTGCTGCTAAGCTATTAGATGTTAATGATGTTGAGCTCTATTATTGTTCTCTGTGTTAAGATATGGGATTGTTCCTTGTTGTTCCTTTGTGTTTTGTGTTTTGAAGAGTGTTTATGTTTTCATGCTCTCAAAGATGTATGCAAAGGTTGTTTTATGTCTTTTAACCATGGGTGCAAAGCACTCCATTTGTGTTTATTCATCAAAAGAGGATGTACTAATATTCTGAGTTGAGTGCAGACTACTTGGTATTTTATTTTTATTAACTTCTATTTATTTTAAAAATGTAAATCTTTTTACAAGTGTTAGTGTATAGATAGTTTAAAATGTAGATCAACAAGGAACAAACTTTCTACAAAGATTTTCATCCTAACCTGTTATGTCAATTTTATAACTTTTAGGAGTTTTATGGTGTCTTACAACAACTTCTGTAAGTGTATTATGATAACTTTTAGGAGCTTTTTGAAGCTCAACTCTTTTTAAAGCTACTTTCTTAATTATTTCTCTGTTACTATTCTAACCCTTTGATGAGCCACAAGGTACCCCTATGCCCAACCATATGAATCACTAAGGCATTCACACATGATCTGGTCAAATTCCATGGACCAATAGTTCTCTAGTGCACTAGTTCCTCTAGGAAGTGAAATGGGCATTGAGAACATTTGTTGTCTTCCCAACTACACTTGTGAAGGTCAAAGGTATCGTTTAAGTGTAATTGAGGTACATGATTTTTCTCATTTTATGTTTTATAAGTTTAGTCACCTACAACAAAAATGAAAGGTAGAGCAATTTAAGATCTAAATCATTCATTGCCTAGCTAGCCTCACACAAGTACCTATCCCACTTTTTTGGACACATCCTAAACACATATAATGTTGTTGGGTTACCAAATGTTAAGGATTGCTAGGTTACCAATCCCTATATATATGCTCAAAGAGGTCATGCTTGTGTTCATTAACAACTGGAAATTAATTGCTTAATTTAAATGCATTAAAGTAAGTACATTAAAGGAAACATTAATCTATTCTCAATGCTGCAAGGATTATCAAAAGGGTTTGTTTTTATTCTCATCATACTGCTATGCTCAGGTACATCAGTGTTCAAACAAAAATTTGTACACACTTTTGCTATGGGCACTCAGAAAATATTCTAACTCTGGAGAAAAAAAACTACAAGAGCTTCACTAACTATGACAAAAATTTTAAAAAACTATCTCAAATTGTGAGCCCAAGCACTATATTTATAGGCCAGCGTATACCCTGCAATATCAAATATCTAACATCGCATCCTGGGCTTCAACATCAAATACCTGATGTTGAGGCTTCGATATAGGGTACCCAATATCGGAGTAGTGAAAAATGTGATTCATCATACCTACATGACTAAATAAAAATTCATCCTTGAGTGCAAAAGAGAAAGAACAAGTTCCTTACAAAATATTGGGCAGGTAGGGGATTATTGATTGACATACAAATTGACTTAGATGGAACAAACAAACTCTGAGTGCCTAAGTATACAGAGTTACAATCTTTACAAAATTGGATGTTCATGATAAGAGAAGTGAACACCTTGGATAAAAGGGACTATATGTTTCCAGAACAAAGAAAACCATGTTTGTGGATGGGTGAATGTTGTGGACTCATTACTTATTGCATGAAAAAGAAACCATATCCTAATCATCCATAATGAAATTCAAAGCTAGAATTCAAACACCAATAATCAAATAAAAAAAAAGTACATACCACCATCAAGCAATGCATTACCACTATACTTGGAACTTATTAAAAATAAAGTTAGAAAACCACACCAAAATAAAATATAAAAGAAAGTGTATATTTTTCAAGAAATAGCAAATGTACTAATGATGGGGTAAAACAAAAATTAGAAAAGATTAATAACATGAAAACAAAAAGATGTAAAATGAAGAATGCGTAAACCAAAAAATTGTAAAATAAAAAAATGTGTAAAACAAAAAGTTGAAAAATTGAGGAGTTGCTTATATAGTTAGCATGGTTGGCCAACTCCCCCATGAGTAAGTTGAAAGGAGGAGATCTGAAATATAGAATATGGTTGTCCATCTGATGAGGCGTTTGTTGTATTAGCTATCTTATGCTCATGGAAAGGTTTGATTTGTTGGATGTTAATCAATTGTTTCTTGTCTAGGCTTTTAGGTTTGCAGATCATCATGGACCTAGAAGGAAAAGTTTTGTAAATGATGTAAGGTCCTTCCCACAATGTTTGGAACTTAGTTCATTGAGGTATGTGTGTGGAGTTCTAGTAGAGAACTCTATCTTCTGGTTGAAATTTGACTTTTCTAATTTTAAGGGCATAACACTTTTTTTTGTAGGCCTTGTGTAACTCATTAGATAATAGGGCCACTAATCGATTTTTGTGTAGCAAGTTGAGATTCATTAGTCTTTCTTTTTGTGCTAGACTCAAGTCAAGGTTGAGGTTACAGGCTATTAAAAGTGTATGGAGCTCGAATTGAATAGGAAGTGTTGGTACTTTTATATACACAAGCTCATAGGGAGAATAGCCTATAGGAAGTTTCCATGTTGAGCATTAGGCCCAAAGGGCATTGTTGAGTTTTGTGCTCTAGTATTTCCTATATTTGCTAACAGTTCTTGTTAGAATCCTTGTGATTTCCCTATTGATAACCTCAACTTGACCATTGGCTTCACGGTGGTAGGGTGTTGTGAGTTTATGTTCAGTTGCATATGCTTCCAAAAAGTAGTGCCTATAAAGTCATTCCATTATTAGAAATTAATGCGCATGGCATACCAAACCTATTTACAACATTTTTTTGTATAAAATAAGTAGTAGTAGAAGATGTACAGTCGATGATAATTGTTGCTTCTACCCATTTTATACAATAGTCAACAACGACTATGATGTATGCCTTGTCATTTGACATGGATGTGATGGAACCCATGAAATCAGTGCTCCAAATGTTGAAGGGTTCCAGTGGTTGAATCCATTACTGAGGTCCCTCCACTCGAGCAGTCATTCCACCATCTCATTGGCATCATTTACAAGAGCAGACGTAATTGTGAGCATCCTTGAAGATTATTGGCCAATAGTATCTTGCCATCATGATTTTAATGGTTGTGCATCTCCTAGCATAATGTCCTCCACAAGGACCTTCATGAGCATCTTGGAGAATGCGTAGCTGATCTACATCAGGGACACACCAACAAACGAAGCCATTAGCACACACCTTGTAGAGGTTTCCATTGATCTCCATGAAGTGTTTTACTATTGTTTCTTCTGGTGGTCCAATCCTTGTGGCATCTCTTGGGTGAGAAGATAGGTGAGAATGTCATCATATCATTTAGGTTTATTGGGAAATTATTTAGTTATAGCCCTAGAAAAGAGGAGTTCATTAGTAAACATATCAGATAGTGGGTTTTATTCCTCTCCCATTGCAACCAAGACAAGTGATCAGCAATCACATTCTTAGTGCCCTTTCAATCTACCATTGTAAAATTAAATTCTTGTAAGATCATCAGCCACTGTATGACACTAGGGTTCACCGTTGTCTTGTTCATCAAGAAGTGGATGGCATTGTGGTCTATGTGCACAAACACCTTTTATCCAAGCACATAATGCCTGAACTTCTCTAGAGCAAACACCACTACCATCAATTCTTCTTTTGTATTAGTGTAGTTTAGTTATGCACCCACAATGCTTTGGCTAGCATGGTGGATGTAGTGTGGACATTTCTTGTCGTCCATCTATGTAAGCGTAGCTCCCAAGGCATAATTTGATGCATCCGTCATGACATGAAATGATCTGGACTAGTTAGGTGCTTGTAGGATTGGAGTTTCTACATGTTTCTCTTTTAGTTTTTGGAATGATTTTTCACATTCCGTAGTCCAAATAAATGGAGCATCTTTCTTTGTTAGCTTCACCAACAGCTTTGTGATCTTAGAGAAATTCTCTATGAATCATTAGTAGTAGCCAGTATGTCTAAGGAATGATCAAACATCTTTGATAATTTCAAGTTGGTAGGTTATTCCTTGGATAATGCTTATTTTCTTAGGGTCTACCTCAATTTCTACTTGTGATATTTTGTTCCCTAATACAATGCCTTCTTGGACCATTAGGTGACTTTTTTTTCCAATTAAGCCACAAGTTGGTTTTAACACATCATTTTAGCACTTGCTCAAGGTAGTCCAGGGCTTGCTCAAATGTAGCTCCATAAGTGGCGAAGTCATCCATGAAGACTTCCACACCACTTCCAATTTGCTATTGAAAAATGCTTAGAACCAGGTGTTGAAATGTAGCAAGGGCATTGCATAGACCAAATGATATCTTGTGATATGCAAAAGTTTCCCAAGGACTAGTGAATGTTGTTTTCACCTGGTCCTCTAGTGCAATTTGAATTTGGTTATGGCCACTATAACCATCTAGAAAACTATACCAACAATGCCTAGATATTATGTCAAACACTTGATCAAAAAATGGTAATGGAAAATGGTCCTTGAATGTTGCCATATTCAGCAGCCAATAATCAATGCAAACTCAACACTTGCCTCTTTTCTGTGGCACAATTATGAGTGGACTAACCCATGCACTATTCAAAATAGGGTAAATGAACCCCACATTAAGGAGTTATTTGATCTCCTCTTTGATGACCTGCTTCAGTTTGGGGTTCAATCACCTCTGTGGTTGTCTCGTTGGCTTCATGGCCAAATCAGTGTAGATACGATGTTGGCATATCCTAGGATCAATCCTTGTGAGTTCAAGATATGACCAAGAAAAAGCTATTGACCATTTTTCAACCACATTCAACAACATATTTTTTTGCTCTAGAGAAAGATTTGCATTGATTATGATCAACTTCCCATTTTTTAAAAACACATATTTCATTTCGACTGGTAGTATTTTTAGTTCAAGGGGCTCTTGCTTAAAATTTTCAAGAATTTCCAACTCTTCCCAATAAGTATTATCATTTGCATCATCAGAGAGTTGGTAATGAAACTACTGTAGTTTATCCATGCTTGTGACATATGCACATGTCAAGCTCTTAGTCGGTTCCATGAAAAATGTGCTACTCTCAAAATTAGCAGTTAGCCACTAGGTGCCCTCTTGTTTTATGACTACTGCATACAGACACCTTTGAATTTTTGCTTCTAGTGCACACTGCTTGCATGTAGAGATAGATGCTTATTTCACAACCCAGAGTTTCTACACACAATTACATCCTATATCATTGTACGGGATGCATGGAACTTGCTTCTTCTCGATCTTTCTAAATGCATTTTCTTTGGATATTTCCAGGGAAAGATCTCTAATGTCCATTCTTGCATCAATGGTGCTAAGCCATGCCCTTCCCATGATGATCGGAAAATCCCCTTTATAATTATCCATCTTGATCACTAGGAAATTAGTACGATAAGACCACCCCCAAATAGTGGTCACAATGTCTTCCATCAATTCCAATGAAATAGTGATGGACTGGTCTACCAATTCTAATCTAATATTGCTCTTCTTGAGAGAAGGCAGGTTCCATGTAGTGTACATCTTATGAAAAATTAAATTGACACCAGAACCTAAGTCAAGAAGAGCTTTACATGGGTCATTCCCAATAATCGACAAATAGATGAGAGGACTTCTAGGATCGTCTAGTTTCCTAGGAAGGTTTCTAGCATGGATCCAATCAGATACAGTGTCAGTAAGCATCATAGTATGGATCCTAGGTGGATTTTGGTTTGAAGGGGACTTGAAGGAATTTGATATAGAGGAAGATGGAAGGACAAGGTTGTCAATCGTGGGTGGACTATGGGATCAAAAGAAATGTCTTTTCCTTGATTGAGTATTTGACCCACTTGGTTGATGAACTGATTGTAGATTAACAGCTCTAGTAGTGTTGTGTTATTGTAGTTGAGCTAGTAGTTCATCTTGGATAGGTGGAGTAGGTGGTAGTTGTGCGGCTGTAGGAAGAACATGTGCATGGATAGGAGGGGGATAAGGATAAAAGGTGGCATCCCTTCTTTCATGTGGAGAATGAGTTTGATAATAATTAAAAGGATGGTAGTGAGATTAGAAAGTAGAAATGTGATTAGAGGAGTCACGTGGAGACAAGGATTGTTGAACGTAGTACCCATATGGATCAAGTTGTTTGTTAGGGTATTGCTATCTTGGTGGTGCCAATGCCCATGATTGTGGTTGCTGCCACTGTTGATACTACTCATATGGTTGCAGTGGAGTTCCATTGGGATAATATTACTGCTACTAGTGGAACTGCCTAAAATTATGTTGAGGATAGGGTAATCTCTTAGATGTTTGCCTTTGTGTTAGTCATGTATTCAAAGCATACACCCCAGACTCCTGTAAATGTGACACTATGGGGCAATATCCCTTAGGATGTACATACTGGTAGATGTCACACCCATCATCATCATCTAATTTTCTTTCCATAACTTCTTCTTTTGCAGCAATCTTTCCTTTACCTTTTTGATAGGCACATTCAACTTTCTTGTGACGATCACTACCTTATTCTTTGGACTCTTCAAAAAATTTTAAGATAGCTTGAAATCTACTATCCATGGAGTCCCATAACTGATCAACCTTGGCCATAATTTCATATTGAAATTTTTGGAGTGGCAAGGTTTTCCCATTCACCATCTCATTAGGTGCAGATTCTTGCGCACTATCATAGAATCGAACCTCCCTCTTGTGAATGGAAGGATCATAGTTATATTCTTTTGCACTTTCTCTTTTTCTTAATTCACCCTCCTCTTTAGCAACCTACTCGATTAGTCTTTGGATCTAATAGGCACTTAATTCTAATAGTCACCCTTAGGCATAAACACCAAGGGTTTTACTCATTTCTAATCAAAGCCTATTTATAATGTGGTAAAGTTGATTTGGTTGAGAATAACCATGGCCAAGACATTTGTGCATTAAGGAACAGTCTTGACCGATGGCGACATCCAAGGGTTCATGTATTCCTTGTTTCCATTCTTGGATTTTCGTTTTTAAATTGGACACTCTAAAGTATGTTTGATATTTATCATTAAACAATTCAAGCATGGTATTCCATCGTCTAATAGATTTTGGCTCTAAGGACTAGTACCAGTTCTTTGCTTCTTTGATGAGTG
>MNCI01000217.1:67537-138754 GCA_015680685.1 Gnetum montanum
ATTAAATCCTTTTTCCTTTGCAAATTCATGGTGTTGTTCTAGCTGTTGATCCTGTAGACATTATGCCTCAGTGGGATGATAATCCTTGGCATTAGTATCTTGCACAACATACTTAGCATGTCATTCCTAGAGATCCCATCATATAAGAATTTGTTGAAGCATTGTAGGAACCAATCGATCCAATGGTAACACAATGTTGTCCTCCATGTCACACCACCACAGCTGTTCATCTTGATGTAGGATGAAGGTGAAATTGGGTACATACTCATTAAGATGAGCATATACCACTTGATATTGCTGAGGCATTGGCTAATGAGCTCCATTAGACTTGGGCGGAGAAGCACTCCTATAAGAAGAAGACATTTTTAATTAGATGATAAAAATGCAATGTGCTTTTAAATTTTTGTTGTAGTAATTATAAAATATGATATGACTTTAAGGTTTGTTCCAAAAATTTTGAATGATTTCCACTAAATCCTAGATAGTGCACAAAACAACCAAAAGGTCCTTGGTAATGGTGCCAATGATGAGTGGTAAGGTACCCCTACGCTCAACCATACAAATCACTAAGGTGTTCACACACGATCTAGTCGAATTTTGTGGACCTATAGTTCTCCAATGTACTAGTTTCTCTAGGAAGTAAAATAGGCATTGAGAACATTTGTTGTCTTCCCAACTACACTTATGAAGCTCAAGGGTATGGTTTAAGTGTAATTGAGGTACATGATTTTTCTCATTTTATGTTTTATAAGTTTAGTTGCCTACAATAAGAATGAAAGGTAGAGTAATTTAAGATCTAACTCATTCATTGCCTAGCTAACCTAACACAAGTACCTGTTCCACTTTCCTAGACACATCCTGAACACATATAATGTTGCAAGGTTACCAAATGTTAAGCGTTGTTGGGTTACCAAGCACTATATGTATGCTCAAAGTGCTCATGCTTGTGTTCATTAACAACTGGAAATTAATTGCTTAATTTAAATGCATTAAAGTAAGTGCATGAAAGTAAGTACATTAAAAGAAACATTAATCTATTCTCAGTGCTACAAGGACTATCAAAAGGGTTCATTTTTATTCCCGTCACACTACTACACTCAGGTACATCAGTGTTTGAAAAAAGATCTATACATACTTAGACTCCTATTGCAGGCACTTAGAAAATATTCTAACTCTGGAGAAAACAAACTATAAGAGCTTCGCTAACTATGAAAAAAACTAAAAAGAAAACTATCTCAAATCATGAGCCCAAGTGCTATATTTATAAGCTAGCGTATAGCCTGCGATATCAGATATCTGACATCGCATCTTGGGCTCTGACATCGGACACCCAATGTCAAGGCTCTAATATTGGGTACCCAATATCGGAGCAGTGAAAATGTGATTCATCACCCTTTTTTAGTATTCTTATTTCTATAAATGATCTTATTTTGTATTTCTACCCTCTCTATCATTTTTGGCATCATGTGTCATCCTCTTTCCTCTATGACATATTATGCATGATAGTTGACTTTAAAGTTGGACCATCATCTTAGTGGTAATGCAATAAACATTAGTATGGTTTCATTAACTAACATGATTTGCAAGAAGGCAATTGATATGAAGAATACAAGTAAAAACACTTCCTATATTACAAGAATGCAACACCATAAAAATACAAGCAAGACCACAAAGAAGGGCATTAAAACTTGAAATTACTAAAACATAGATACACCCTAAGATATATAATCCAACTGGAACTTTAGATAGCTTAGCATTATCCATTGGAATCAAATGCATGACATGGAGCTTCCAAATCAAGTGTCTTACCACTAAGCTAATGCCTCAATGTTGGCAAGACCACAAAGAGGGGATATTAAAACTTGAAATAAGTGAAACATAGGCACACCCTAAGATATATAGTCTAATTAGAACTTTATATAGCTTAGCATTACCCACCAAAATCAAAGTCATAACCTGAAGCTTCCAAATCAAGTATCTTACCACTAAGCTAACACCTCATTGTTGCAAGACCACAAGAGATCCCCCACCAACATATGACAAGATAAAAAAAAAGACCATGAAATAATTTTTTAAATACCATGAAATAGCTTTTTTAAAATATAATTCTTCTTTCATTATCCAATCTCATGATCTTGATTACCTACCAAAATAAGGGACAAGAGCTAGTTTGAATATTGGAATTATGTAGTGAAGACCAGTCCAAAGAGATTGGGATTCAAACCAACACTTATGGTTGTGCCTTGAAACCATCTTTGAGTCTCAATTCAATGAAAAAAATTTTGCAATTGTAAAATTCACAAGAAGATGAAGTTTCAAATTCATGATTCCCCAAAAATATTTCTAGTGCATATACTCATCATCATCATCTTAGCCTTGTCCCAACAAAATGGGATTAGCAACATGAGTTCTTTTTGGCCATTCACTTCTATGAAGAGTTAAATATTTGTTTACTTGTAGTTTCTTCAAATTATCTTCAATTTTTTTTCCATATCCTTCAAATTATCTTCAATTGTTTTTCTTCCATATCTTTTTTAGTCTTCTTTTAAGTGGCTTTCCTAGAACAATGATGTAGCAACCTTTGTTTATAGGCTTATTGTCTAATCTTCTTTGCACATGTACAAATTATCTAAGCCACCATTTTTGTAGCTTATTTGAAATAAATGTTAGTCTAATTCTTCCTATGATATCTTTCTATTTTGACCATACTACCTTAATTCTATTTTTCATATCTTTATCAATTTCACCTTCTAATTGGAGGATTGATTCTAGATAGCGAAACTATTTGTAGTAAAGGACTTTTTGCTTGAATTGTCACTTATATTTCATCATTATTTATGGTATTACTAAAATTTCATTCCATATATTTTGTCTTGCTTTTGCTAATTTTTAAGTCTTTTGATTCTAGAGCATGTCTCCACTTCTTCATTTTAGTGGTAATATTTTTTTGAGCTGTATCCACCAACATAATATCATCTAGAAATAGCATACACCAAGGGATTTCATCTTGTATTTTCTTTGTTAACTCATTCATAATAATAGCAAATAAGTATGGGCTAAGTTTAAACCCTTAATGTAGACCTACATTACATCTATTAAATAATTAAAGCACAACACTAGCTAAAGAATGACCATCAAGTTTTCAGGGAAACTTTTGCAAGTAAACTCTACATGAAGATAAATTCAAACTTTCAATGGTAAATCTGCATGCACTATTCAATTAGCAATTAATATATCTCAAACATTTGCTTAAATTACACACACATTTAGTGACTATATGTATAGAATAGAAAATATGCATGTGGCTTTAAGTATACATTAGATCTAGTAAAATAAATACAAGCCTTAATTGCAAGTTAGAGGTCTTAAAGCTACCAAAGATGATCCTAATAACTATACCCCAATATCCTTGATATTGGTTTCAATCCCTATTTTTAGCAATACTCTATTTTTATCATTTTTTCATTTTTTGTAATTCATTTGGATTTTGATTTTTAGCCTTTAGCACCTTTTGCTAGTCTTTTAATACTTGTTTTTGGTAATGATCTTCTTTTCATCATTTTTGCAATATTTTTGAAATTTTTTTACAATTTTATTTTTAATCTTTAGTAACTTTTAAAAGTCTTTTGATTTTTCTTTTCAGTAACAATATCTTTTTATCATTTTTGCATTTTTTGTAGTTCATTTGGAATATGTTTTTAAGCCTTTAGTAGCTCTTTTGATTCATACTTTGGGTAACAATATCTTGTTTATCATTTTTCTGTAGTTCATTTGGGATTTGATTTTCAACTTTTAGCGGCTTAGAACCATCTTTAAGAGCTTAGATTCCTTTTAGTATTTTTTTTTTCTTTTTGCATTTTTCAATTAGCATTTAGAACGTGTGTTTTCATTTTTGGCACTTTTCACCAATTTAGAAATTCCTCTTTGTTAGTAGATTTTGATGAAGTTTCAAATGGTCGACGCGTTTACTAGGTCATGTATACGGGACCCCGTATATACGGCCGTGTCAACGTGGCCTTGTTGATGCATCCTTCCATGCGTCGACATGGCCCCGTTTATGCGGCACCTATTTCAGCCTATAAATAAGTGGGCTCCCGTCACACTTATTTACCTTTTTGTTAGTTGTAGCGAAGCTCTTGCAGTTTTTTCCATGAGAGTTAGAATATTTTCCAAGTGGCCACAGTAGGTGTAAGAAAGGTGTCCGGCTCTTTATTCGAGCGCTAATGTACCTAAGCCCATTGGCGTGAACAGCAATAAAGACAAGCTTTTCAAGCATTCCTTGTAGCAATTGGACTTAGCCATTTCTATGCATTTATAGTTTAATATTTATATGCTTTAATCATTCATTGAATTATGTTATTATTATTTTAATCACTCTTGCTCTCTTATAGTTCATCGAAATCATCAGTATGACCATCTCAAACGTGAAACCCAACACTTGGCAACCCAGCGACGCTTAATGTCTGGTAGCCTAGTAGTGGTTAGGGGATGCTTAAGACGTGCACCGAAGATGGGATCGGATACTTATGCTAGGAAGAGTTAGGACATAGATTAGGATAATTATAGCTTACATAATATTGCATTCCTTACTTTCCATTCTAAGAATCAGATGTTAGAAGATAAAGTAAAAAGCCATAAAAACCAGTTGCCTCAATCTCACTTAACCATCGCAATCAGAACATCACAAGTGAGGTTGAGAGGACAACAAACGTTCTAACAAAGGGTTTTGCTAGTTAAAGGTCCGGTGTATGTTAAGTGCTCACTGTCTACAAAATTCGACCGAGTCACTTGTGAACACCCGTGATTTGCATGGTTGGGCATAGGGGTACCTAGCCGCTAATCATTGGTGCCATTACCAGGGACTATTAGTCTTACATGCACCATTTAACCTTAGCAAAATTATCATTCACGTCATTGGAACGGACCTAGGATAGAAAAATTTACGCACGTTAGGCAGACTTAGTAACAAGTAAGGTACACCGAATAGTGGATTATTTAACATCCAACATGTCTTCTTCTCACAAGCGAGATGAATCCAACTCACTAGTGTCCCAAGAATGTCAGGTGGTCTACATGCATCCTAATGAATATGTTCTTGACTTCACTTTCATCCTACATGAGGATGAACATCAACGATGATGGGACATGGAAGGCAACATCATACTACCACCTGACTGATCGGCTCCTAGAATGCTGTTTCACAATCTTGCCAGAGTAGGCATCCAAGACCATGGTGTGGAGTACATCAGGGAGGACCATGACTACTGGGACTATCGTCCCATTGAGGTCCAATAGGCATGAAACCAGCAGTAGGTAGAATGATATGAACACATGAAGGGGAAATAGTTCAATAACCCCTTATTCTTACAAGGGCTGCAGGACGATGGGGAACCTATCTTTCATGATTCCCATTCGACTAAACTTCCTCTGGGGCATTAGATCATCCAGTCCATTATCTAGAACAAACCACCAAGTGACTGAGATCCCCAAGGGGATGGAGGATCACGTAGGAGAAGCCATGGCTCAAGCAAGGATGGGTAGGAAGATCGAGGCCGCCATCAGAGCAAAGGGGGAGATCAACACCAGTGTGGTGGCGACTCTTCTCCTTCTTCTCCATCCTCTCACTCCCCTCTACCTTCACCTAGTTTAGACTCTGATCATAACTGTGGTAGAAAGGGGTAAGGTGATGGTGGTCATAAGGATCGAAGGGACAAACATGAGGAAGTGCATGACTAATCACACAAGGCTCACTGTCATGAAAGGAGGGGTAGCCGAAATCGTCACAGACATCATGGTCCTTAGCAGAACTATGACTTGAATGAGCCATTGCTGGCTACTCGAAGCATGCTCCATATCATCGAGGTAGTTCAGATACCCAGCAGGCACTTGAAAGATAGCTGGATCAAATGCATTGACATGAACAATATCCCCAGGTTTGAAGGAGGGTACAATTGTGATTCGCAAACTCACCTGTAGGCATTCCATGATGCTTGCACCCTACAGGAATATTGATAATGATTGGAAAAAGCTTAAGCTATTCCCTCGCACCCTCATTAAGAAAGCAGAAAGCTGGTACTAGTCTTTGGAACTGGAATCAATCAGAAGATGAAGTACGATGCTTGAGATTTTCAATGATAAGTATCAAACCTACTCCAGGGTGGTGAATCTGAGACATCAAATCCAAAGCTGGAAGCAAGGGAATCATGAACCCTTGGATGCAACCATGAGTAGGTACCATTCATTGTTACATCGATGCCATGGTCATGGCTACTCTCAACGGGCACAACTTTGCCATATCATTAATGGGCTTTACTTTGAAACTCAAAAGACCCTTAGTGTGTACGCCCAGGGACAATTATCATAACTAAGGGCCCATCAACTATAGCGCCTGATTGAGCAAGTGGCCAAAGAAGAGGGGGAACTTAGAAAGAAGGAGAGCACAGAAGAGTTTAATCGAGATCCATGCATCAGAAAGATGGAGGTCCAATTTTGTGAAGAAGAGGAATCACCACTAGATGCAGCGGTGAACTAAAAAACCTTGCCCCTACAGAAATTTGCCTCTGAAATATTGAAAAAGGTTGACAAGATGTGGGACTCTCTGGATGAAAGATTTCAAAGTGTTCTAAAAATTATAGAGGAGTCCAGGGAGCAAGGTAATGATCATGATCAGCGTAGGAAGAAGGAAGCTAAACGTGCCCATCATAAGGGTAAGGGCAAAGTTGCTGTAGTAGAACAGGTTGCAAACTTTGATACAGAGGAAGACGATAAATGTGGCATATGCCAATATGAACATCCTAAGGGGTGTTGTCCTTTGGTGTCACATCTTCAAGAGTCTAACATGTATGCATTGAATCCTCTTTTGGCGAAGAGGCAAACACCCTGAAGGTTTCCTTAACCACAAGGCAACCTAATACAGTTCCACCAGCAGCAAGGATATTATCCAAGTGGAGCGCCACTGCAACCTTATGAACACTTCCAATAGTGGAAGCATCCACAAGTGTGGGGGATGCCACCTCCAAGGTAGCAATACCCTTACAGATAGCCAGATCCCTCTGGGTACTATGTTCAGCAACTAGTCTCTCCACGGGACTCTTCTAGTTACGCAACCTTTCAGAGTTACTACCACCCCCCGAAATATTTTCAACCACAATCTCCATCACCCAGGGGGGAAAGCCCACATCTCTACTATCCTCCATCACATTCTGCTGCTGTTCCTTCTCCACAACACCCGACTCAGCTACCACTTGCTCCACCCATGGAGGGGGAAATCCCACCACAGCCACAACAACGTAACACTATGAGGGCTGTCAACCTACAACCAACTCCTCAGCTGAGTGGACTAAAAGAAAAGCCACAGAAATGTCCCTTCTTCCAACCTAATAACTTAAGCATACCCTCACACACACCTGTGGCTGGTTCCTCTGAACCTCAAACCTCCTCCACCATTCCACCCTTCAAGCAGCCTTCGAACCAAATGCCCTCCAAGGTACAAATGGTCATGCTCACACACGCAATGATCGACTGGATAAAGGTAGGCCATCTTCCCTGAAAATTGACTAATCTAGGGAGTCCCCTCATCTATCTTCAGGTGGAAGGAAATGAGCCATGTAAAGCTCTTCTGGATTTGGGATTAGGTGTTAATTTGATTTCACATGAAATGTACAAGAACTGGAACCTACCCCCGTTAAAAAAGAGCAACATTCAGCTTAAGTTGGTAGACCAATCCATCACTATTCCCTTTGGATTGGTGGAAGACATTGTGACCATCATTTGCAGGTGGTCTTATCTTATTGATTTCGTTGTCACCCATATGGAGAATTGCAAGGGGAACTTACCAATCAAAATGGGAAGAGCTTGGCTGAGCATGGTGGATGCAAGACTAGGACTTCAAGATCTTTCCCTTGAAATCTCAAAGGAAAATCCTTTTGGAAAGATCAATAAGAAGTGCGTTCCATGCATCACGTATAGTGACTTCGGGTGCAATTGTGTGCAACAACTATGGTCCACCAAGCAGACATCTATTCAAACATGTAGTTGGTGTATCGAAGAATCACTAGTTCAACAGTGCCTGTATGCAGTAGCCAAAAATTAAGAAGGCACCTAGTGGCTAATCGCTAATCTTGCTAGTAGTACCTTATGCATGGAACCATCCAAGGGGCTTGTACAAGCCTACATAGAAAGCATGGATAATTTGGAAGAGGTTCATCAACAAGTATCCACTGTTGATGACCATGATGATTGGGGAAAGTTGCAAATCCCTGAAAGTTTCAAAAAGGAGCCCTTGGAAATCAAATCCTTATCAGGCCACTTAGAATATGCCCTTTTATAGAATGGGAAACCAGTAATTAACAATGCTACCCTTACTCCTGAACAGAAGAAGATATTGCTAAAGGTGGTGAACAAATGGGAAGCTATTTTTGCATGGTTATATCTTGAGCTAACCAGAGTTGATCCCAGGGTCTTCCAACATCAGATTTATATTAACCCCCCCATGAAGCCACGACGTCAACCACAAAGATGGTTGAACCCCAAACTGAAGCAAGTCATCAAAGATGAAATCAAGCAGTTGCTAAAAGCAAGGTTCATCTATTCTATTGCCGATAGCGAATGGGTCAACCCACTCGTTATTGTGCCGAAGAAGGATGGAAATGGAGGGTCTGTATAGATTTCCAATTGCTCAACATGGCTACCTTCAAAGATCACTTCCCACTCTCGTTTGTGGACCAGGTGTTGGACACCATTGTAGGGCATTGTTATTATAGCTTTTTGGATAGTTATCGTGGCTATAACCAAATCCAAATTGCACTAGAGGACCAAGCCAAGACAACTTTCACAAGTCCCTAGGGGACTTTTGCATACAAAAAGATGCCTTTGGCCTGTGTAATGCACCTGCCACTTTCCAATGCCTTATCCTTAGCATCTTTTAGCAGCAAATTGGCAATGGGGTAGAAGTCTTCATGGATGACTTCTCTACCTATGGGGCCACGTTCAATCAAGCCTTGGACCGCCTTGAGCAAGTTTTGAAAAGATGTGTGGACACTAACTTATAGCTCAACTAGCAGAAAAGCCACTTAATGATCCAAGAGGGCATTGTGCTGGGGCATTGTATTTCATAGATAGGGATTAGAATGGATCTTAAAAAAATCAGGGTCATCCAAGGAATCACCTAACAGCCAAGCACTGTTAAAGATGTTTGGTCATTCCTTGGCCACACTGGTTACTACCGGCGCTTCATCGAGAATTTCTCAAAAATCGCCAAGCCATTGATGGAACTCATGAAGAAGGATGCTCTATTCGTCTAGACTAAGGAATGTGAATCCACATTCCAAATGTTTAAATAGAAACCCATAAAGACTCCAGTTCTACAGGCACCTGATTGGTCTAAACATTACCACATCATGATGGATGCGTCCAACTATGCATTGGGAGTTGTGCTTACATAGTGTGATGATCAAAAACGTCCATACTATATTCATTGTGCAAGCTGTAGCATTGTGGGTACCTAGCTTAATTACACCACCACCGAAAAGGAGTTGATGTTGGTGGTGTTTTCCTTGGAAAAATTTTGACACTATGTGCTTGGGTACAAGGTGTTCGTGCATACTGACCACAGTGCCATTCGGTTCCTGATGAACAAACCAATGGTGAGCCCCTGTATCATACGGTGGTTGGTGATTCTTCAAGAATTTGACCTCACCATGGTAGATCAGAAGGGGACTGAGAATGTGGTTGTTGACCACTTGTCTCAGTTACGATGGGAGGACACAAAAGAAGAGGAGCCCCTCTCCGACCAATTCCTCGATGAACTTCTCTTCATGAGAGCAGTCAATCCATAGGTGCCCAAGGAATCACCTTAGTTCAACCACATCATCACCTACCTCACCACTCAAGAATTGCCAAAGGAGTGGAACCATCGGTAGAAACAACAATTTCTCTATAAGGCCAAGCGCTTCATGAAAATCAATGGCCACCTTTATAAGGTATGCATAGATGACTTGGTTCGATGGTGTGTCCCTGATGATGATACAATGCACGTCCTCCAAGATGCTCATGAGGACCCTTATGGAGGCCACTATGCTGGATGCCACACAACCATTAAGATCCTACTTGTAGGATATTATTGGCCCACAATCTTCAAGGACACACAATGGTTCACCCACTCCTACAAACGATGCCAAAGAGATGGTGGGATGACTGCACAATTGGAGGGACCTCAACAGTGGATCCAACCACTGGATACCTTCAACATCTGGGGCATCAACTTCATGGGAACCATCACACCCTTATCCAATGGAAAGTCATACATCATCGTAGTTGTGGACTACTGCACAAAGTGGGTGGAGGTAGCAGCCATCGTCGATTGTTTCTCAAACACCTCCACATGATTTATCCAATAGTAAATCATCAATAGGTTTGGAGTGCCACGTGAACTCATCTCGGACAGTGGGACTTATTTCACAGGTGTCACTTTTTTTAAACTCATGAAACACTTGGGGGTTACCCATAAATTCACAACACCTTATCACCCCCAAGCCAATGGGTGGGCCGAAGTCACCAATAGGGAGATCACCAAGATCCTCACCCGAACCATCAGCAAATATAGGAGGGATTGGAGCACCAAACTTAACGATGTTCTCTGGGCCTATTGCTCCACTTGGAAACTTCCTATAGGTTACTCTCCCTATGAGTTAGTGTACGGTAAGTGACCAAAACTTCCAATCTAGGCAGAACTCTGGATACTATCCACAGCCAGTGACTTAGGCCTTGACCTACCGCTAGCACAACATGAACAACTTATCAATTTAAGTGTGCTAGATGAGAATCGATTAGTGGCCCTGTCTTCAAATGAGATCCACAAGGCATATAATAAAAAATGACATGATCTTAGGATTCAGAAGGTCACATTCAAATGTGGAGACAAGGTGTTGTATTGGAAGCCCAAACATGTACGACAACCAACCAGGTTTCAAACACTGTGGGAGGAACCTTACATTGTCTCGGAAACCTTCCCATCCGAGGCCTTGCTTATCCACAAACCTGAGGACCCCATAAGAACGAAGTTGGTTAACCAACAACAACTAAAACCTTTTCGTGAACTCCACCTGACCAGTGCTATTGCCTCATCATCACCGGGACAACCTCGTTCCATCTTTCGCATCTCCTCCTTTCTACCCAGTTGTGGGGGAGACCATCCTCTATGCTAACCCATTCCACTATGCTCCTCACTGTTTTTGAAATTTTTGTTTTACACTTTTTTATTTTTCACCATCGTTTATATGTTTTCCAATTGTTGCTAACTTTTCCTTTCTTTAATTACTTTTTTCATTTCTTTGTCGATGATTTATGCATATGTGTGTTTAATTTTTAATTGGTTGCTAATAAGTCGTCTTATTGTCATCAGGTGTCTAGCACAGATGATTTTCATTATGATGGGTCATGTGCAATAGTCCACCTAGTTTATCTTGCTCCCGCCCTCGCATTATTGTCCTTGGACTTTACGTCTATTTTTATCTCATAAAATCGACAGTGAGTCGACATCATCCACCCATTCACCCACTCCATGGTTTTCCTTCCATTGGAAACATGCAACCCCTTCACTTAAAAAAATATTTTAATTAATGTGTGACTTGTGTAGTCCCCAAACTTGGGGATGAACCAATGGTTTGAATCGGGTGTGACTTCAAGGGGTATGAAACATTTGTCATCCTCTTTTGTCCCCCAAGTCACCGGTGTGTCCTTACGGATTTCCTACCACTCCACGTTCTTCTCTACTAGGAAGCTCCTAGGCAATTCGACCTTGCATGGTGAGGATTCAAAGCACACCCCTTGGTCGAATGCATGCAAACAAGCATGGGTCTTTGCATGGTGTGGTTCCCATGAAATAACAGAAAAATGAAAAAAAAATCCAATCATAACAATGTGGGAATTCAAAGCACACCCCTTAGACTGCCTCTCACAGGCCACCAAAAATGAGTTATGGGACTCACTCCGTCCCCTCTAACTTAGTCCAGTTTCACTTCCTTCTTCTCACAATTTTTGGAGTGATGATTGTCTGTGGATGCTCTCTACTACTTGGAGGATGGCCGGGGCTTTGCCTGTTGCAGCGATGTCACTATACATGGATGGTTTTGGGTCTGAACTCAAGAATGGTCCTATTGGGTCACTTAACCACAACTTCACACAGGGTTTCATGTGATCGATGATAGAAATTCCCATTCTCTCATCTCTCTCTTCACCCATTTCTCTCCGTAACTCACCTCATTGCCTATCTTATGTTTTGAAAGTTCGTTGTGATTTCCATGGACTCTCATGCCTTGGTTGGTTCACTTGGATGGGAGTCTTAACTTGCGATCACCATTTCTTAACCCTGAGGTCCACAGACTTCGGTGTTAAGGATATGCAAAGGCTACTACAGCTACCGCCTGCTATGGGGAGGACCCACTTGCGTATTCTTGGTCTTGTTCATTAAGCCCCCCCCCCCCCATCCTTTTGATTTCGTGGTTAATTGTTTTCATGTCCCATCGCTCAATTTCTTCCTCGCAGAGTTCTTTTTTCCCACATTCTCCTACATTTGACTCTTTTTCTAGCCCAGGTTACCCTCCTCGTGTCCTCAATTGCGTTCCCAGTCTCTTACGCTCTTCAACCACCCCAATTTGGCATTTTAAATTCATCTTTTCAAGCTTTATTTGGGCTGGTCAACGCTGGTCAATGGGTGCGACCCCCTGCGTATACACGGCCATGTATACGTGGCCCCATCAACACAGTGCTCAATCTCTATATATATGCCCATTGTGCATACAATTTCAATCATTTTGCAAACAAATTAGGGGGAGATTTTGCCATTTTTTCTGCCTAACTTCTTCCCAAGCACCTACGTTCTATCGTGCATCCACATCAACTGATCCTTACCCTCTTAAGCACTAGAAGATATGCTCTTAGTCATNCTCCGGGGGATTTAATGGAATGCCTATGCTAGCATCATAACTTAGTCAGACTGAGAAGGTGTATAAGGAACATTTTGAGCTACTTGTGCACAGTCTAATGGGTGGTTATGTTTGATTGTAGATGGAACCAAAACCAAGGCATCCAATGGACGAAGGACCATCACAACCTAGGGACAAGCATCCACGAATAGGAAGGGGATGAGGCATGCAACAACCAGAGCACATGGAGGGCTCTCATGCAACTGACCCCCTCCGTGAAGAACCTAATGTGGAATTTGTCCATCAGATTCCCAAAGAGGTGATTCCCAGTAGGCAATTGGAAGGGGATGAAACTCCTGGGATAGTGCCACGACTTGAGGTCACCCTGACTCAAGCATGTCTTGATGCTATCAAGCTATGAGAAGTGCAACAAATGGTCCTACAAGAGTTAAAATTTGCACCATTTCTAGAAAATGCACTAGAAGACGTGAGGCTTTAGTTGCAAAATTCTCCTATGTGGCCAATCATCACAACCAGTGGTGAATCTTACTTAGGAGAGACCTATCTCTTCTGGACAAATCGGCAACCAAGGTCCAAAGTAAGAATTAAGGACATCTATGTCTCTTACTTTGTGGAAGAAATCACATAAGCTTTGGGGTTGCCAGAGATCGGACCAGATGTGACGGAGATTCCCAAACAAGCAGACCCTGAGGTGAAAGGGGAGTGGATTAGGCGGTGCTATGGGGTAGATCGCAAGGAGTTCAACACTCTAATCACCACGGAAAGGGTGTATTCAAAAATTGTATCTTACCACTTAAACCCAACGGTGAGACCCAGCAAAATCATGGCCTTCTCTACTCGTGCATGTGCCGCCTTAAGTGGAAAATTTCTAATGAGTCTTCCATAATTGTTATTCTTGGAAATTGAAAATAGGTTCACCGAAAGCAAACGTGGAAGACGAGCTCTCCCCTTCCCCTACCTAATCATAAAGTTATGCAAATGGGCAGGGATAGCACGATATACTAATGATACACTCCGGCATGCCCCGATTGCCTCATGGAGGGAAATGATGAAGGATAGGACTCTTACCACTACACACACCAAGGAGGAGCATAAACCACCTTCACCACCTACACAAACAATGAGGTCGGGTTTGCAAACTATTGCAGAACACATCCACGAAATTCGACAATTGCTCTTGAGCCAGCAAGAGCAATTTAGAAGGGCCAGTGGAGGAGAAGACCCTTCGATCTATCACCCTACAATGAGCCACATGGAGCAAGTGGCTTGATCAGTCAGTTTGCTAGAAAGAGCAAGGTCGATGTTCTCCGCTGCTCGAATGCAAGTACCAACAAGAACAGATCCTAGCATTCGAGAGGTAACGGTATCAACTCAACAGCTATTCCCTGTAATTTTAGGGAATGACACTACCTTCTTGGTATGCCTAGAAGATGGCAAAGGGGCGACAGTCCTAGTAATGCAGCACCAAGGATAGGAGATTGCAGCCGAAGTGGTTGCTGATACGATTGCTACAACTCTCAATGCACCAGTGGCACCTGTACCAGACGTACATGGACTTCTAGGTGTATAGACATCCACCAGAACTTCACGTAGCAAGATTGATGCAGCACAACATGAAGAACTGTTGGACCAACTGGTGGGAACTGGGCAACTGCTTCTGGATGTCTTTGACCTTCCAGATAACATCACTGCAACCCAGTCGGAGCTGCTCTCAACAAGGGGTAAGAGCCTTATCTTGGAAGGGCAACTTGAAGTTGCTCAAGCTAACTGTCAAAGCTTGGTGACAGAAGTTGCTCAATTAAGAGCCCAACTTGCCGATCCAGCTCTTCTCAACCATGAGCTCACCCAAGATGAAGCTTTTCAATAACTTCATATCAAACTACAGATAGTTGAGGATGAGTGAGAGTTGACGATCTTTGATAAGTCCTTGGCAGACACTCATGCACATCATTTAAACAAGGACTTGATAGAGGTTCGCTAGGAGAATGTCAGGTTGATTGCGAAGGTCCATCACCTGCGTAATGTTGGTGCTGAAAACGAGCACATGAAAAATTTTATTTACCAATAGCAGGAAGAGCTAGCCAGTGTGAATGCCGATGTGAGAAGGTTGGCCGTTGAGAATCAAAATTTGTCCATGGAGGAGGTTTGAACCTTGTGACAAAAATCTGCCATGGAAATCGTTGCTTGGAAGAATGAGGCCCTAAAATTTAAAAATGTCAACAATCATTACAGGGACCAAGTGGGATTGCAAAAGGAAGTGAATGAGAAATAGATTCAATTTGCAAAGGTGAAGATGAACCAAGCGCTCCAATAGCTCCAAGAAGTAGGTGAGGTATGGCAACCTATCTTTGATGGGTTGAATGCCTACAATCAAGCTGAAATCTGCCTCAAGGAACTACAAATTGAGGAAATGACAGAGTATATGGAGCTTGCCAACCTTCACTATGCAAACCTGGCTATGCTCATAGCCGGGAGATCGTGATTTGAATTGGAAAAGCAAGTGGTTGCCTCGTATTCTTTATACGAGGGCGAGTTCTAGGCACACAAGGCAACAAAACAAAAATTGAAGATAGCAAATGTGGAACTTGAGGTTCTCTGTATGAGTTTTGAAGGACAACGCGTGGTCGTGGAGAATCTAGCCCATCGAATGAATGACTACCAGTAGCTGCAAACATCAATTTGAGCATTCGACATCGAATAGAAATAGTTCATAGCTTGGTTTGTCAACTTGAAAGAACTTTTCCCTATACTACCATGCCTTTGGGAGGTTCTCTCCTAGCACACATCGGTGAAGCCGCCTGGATAGTGAACGATCCCAGAAGTAAAGAGAAAAAGATGAGGGCCCTCTTGGAGGCTTTCCGGTTGCCTCCAGAAGTCGCAGCTGCTGCAGGGAAGCCATCATTTGTGCCACCACTGCCACATGGGCCGAAGGCTGGTGTAGGTTTGCCGAAACCACCGCCACCAGGGACGGTGTGATCTTCTCCAACAATTTTTGCATCTTTCTACATAGTAGAGAATCCAGGATCAATAAGGTGTTCAATTTTATCTTTGAACACCACCATTTTTGTAATTTGTCCTTCTTTGTGTACTTGGGCACTTGGCCCATCATGTGTGTATGTGTGTCATATGCATCAAATCATGTGTGTTGTAAATAAAAGTCCATACCTTCCAAATTGTAAGAGGAACTCGAGGATGAGTTTTTACTCAGTCGTGGGGGTATGATGAAGTGTCAAATGGTCGACGCGTTTACTAGGCCACGTATACGGGACCTCATATATGCAGCCGCATCGACACGGCCCTGTATACGTGGCCCCGTTTATGCAGCACCTATTTCGGCCTATAAATAAGTGGGCTCCTGCCACACTTATTTACCTTTTTGTCAGTTATAGCGAAGCTCTTGTAGTTGTTTCTGTGAGGGTTAGAATATTTTCCAAGTGCCCACAGTAGGTGTAAGAAAGGTGTCTGACTCTTTATTCGAGCGCTGATGTACCTAAGCCCATTGGTGTGAATGACAATAAAGACGAGTTTTTCAAGCATTCCTTGTAGCAATTGGACTTAGCCACTTCTATGCATTTATAGTTTAATATTTATATGCTTTAATCATTCATTGAGTTATGTTATTATTATTTTAATTGCTCTTGCTCTCTTATAGTTCGTAGAAACCATAAGTATGACCATCTCGAACGTGAAACCCAACACTTGGCAACCTAGCGATGCTTAGCGTCTGGTAGCCCAGTAGTGGTTAGGGGATGCTTAGGACGTTCACGGAAGATGGGATTAGATACATATGTTAGGAAGAGTTAGGACATAGATTAGGATAATTATAGCTTACATAATATTGCATTCCTTACTTTCCATTCCGAGAATTAGACGTTAGAAGATAAAGTAAAAAGCTATAAAAATCAGTTGCCTCAATCTCACTTAACCATCACAATCAGAACATCACAAGTGAGGTTGAGAGGACAACGACCGTTCTAACAAAGGGTTTTGCTGGTTAAAGGTCCGATGTATGTTAAGTGCTCACAGTCTGTAGAATTCGACCGAGTTGGGTGTGAATGCCCGTGATTTGCATGGTTGGGTGTAGGGGTACCTAGCCGCTCATCAAATTTCTTTTTTCTTTATCATTCTTTTGGTTTTGGTTGCTATTTGGATACGTCTCCTCAACACTCATGAATCATTTGATATGTTATATATATATTTTGGTACTTGGTAATTATTTGGCTTTGGATTTGAGTCAACAATACCTATGTGGGTCAGCTTTCTCAATGGGTGCTCTAACAATCTTTGTGGTACTTACATGGGTCACCTTTCTTGGTAAGGAGTTAAACACTTATACGGGTCTTCTTTCTTGGTAAGTGTCATATTTCTTTTGTAGAGCCAGCATGGGTTATCTTTCTTGTTAAGGGTTTGGATACTTATGCGGGTTGTTCTTTTTGGTAACTATCATTTTGTTCAATTTTGGTTTTGGTTTGGGTTTTGTGGATGGTGGTAGAACCTTTTCTATTATTTGCTTTTGGATACTTGGTTTGGTTATTGTTTATGATTTGATCTATGCATGTTTATATTTTTGGTGTTAACTCTATGCTTGCAACTACCCCTTGTGCATAATTGTCTAGCCACATAATGTCTGAAACCAAAACTCATAAGGAAGTATTTTGTAGCTTAATTTATCTACTCAATCTTAGGATGGATTCCCCTTGTATTTTTATGCCTTCTAAGTGATTCACTTAGTTGTGAGGAGGACTTAGGTGAATAAGTTGATGCTTATAACTTTGATTTAAGTATTTTTAGTTTAGTCATTATGTTACCAATTATTGGTTGTTTCCCTTTTAAGATGTAATGTTCAACTAGGATTTTTGTATTAATGCATTTGGTTGCGAGGATTTGTATTTATATTAAGCCTTTCATTGGTGAAGGTCTAACTTGGTCATGTATTTTTATTTTAGTAGTATTGGTTAATTTTAATTATTTTTATTTTGCAGTTTTTATTACCAATAGAACCTAATGCCTTTGATGTTGGACTATTCATATTATGTCATAAAATTAACCACTTAATAAATCCATGAAAAAATTCTATAAATTGTTGTGCATAGACTGATCAATAGTCCATGAAGTATTGCCTCAAGTGTAAGTTCAATCTTAAATGAAATATAAGGTGTTGGAACCTGAAATAAGTGACACATAGGTATACCCCAAGATATATTGTCCAATAGAAGTTTATATAACTTAGCATTGCCCATTAGAATCAAACCTATGAACTAGAGCTTTCGAATCAAACCTATGAACTAGAGCTTCCGAATCAAACCTATGAATCAAGAGTCTTATCAGTAGGCTAACACCTCATTACCTTGCTTTTTTCTGCATTTTGTTCGATCTTTGCCAATTTTCTTTTGTTGCTTCACATGATCTGAATTTTTAACTTCTAAAATTTTTTAACTCATAGAAATATAAGTTGCATGATTGTAGTTTGAAATTATAAAAGAACAAAAATAATAGTAGAATCTCTATAAAAAAAAATCACATTACAATGGAATTTCTAAATATCATAAAAAGTAAAAGGATAAAGACAACTTCAAAAAAAGTTATAAGCACATAAAACTTTACAATAACTTACTATCCTAAATCCAAAAATATTGAATAACCTATTATCCCAAATCCAAAAATATTCAACAAGAGAACACTTGTAAAAGCAATAATGCAAGTAAACCTTTTAAGTTGAATGGAAATAAACCTTTTAAGCTGATAAGATGAGTCAAATGTATAGGCTAGCGTAATCAAAAAGGTTCCTTACACTCAAATATTATGATAAGTTTGTAAGGTAGAAAGTTTCTATGGGTAAAGTTACTTAAATACAACAGAAATAAAACGCAAAATAGCTCACGTAAAACTTCCTAAGAAAAGAACCAGTGGAAAAATAAATAAACATATAATATTATTTCCAAATTTAATTGAAAAATCTCTTCTATAAATTTAGATTTTAAGTCTGATTCCTCCTTTAACAGATAAGCTTGCAATCTCTGTCGACTCACTCAATCTGGTGGTCCCCTATATTTAAAAAGAATGGAGGTTGTCTTTACGATGAATTCTCTCATAGGACCAATCGTTTTGCTGACCGCAATCTCCACCATATTGATCAATTATTTACTATTAGAAATGATTCTCCTACCCTCTCTTGGACACATGCGAAAGTTAAATGGGGGTTTCAAAGACAAGANCCCATTAGAATCAAACCTATGAACTAGAGCTTCCAAATCAAATGTCTTACCAATAGGCTAATACCTCATTACTTTGTTTCAATTTTTTTTATTTTTTTTATTTTTTATTTTTTTGCATTTTGTTCAATCTCTGCCAATTTTCTTTAGCTGCTATACACTATCTGAATAAAATTTTTAACCTATAAAAATTTTTAACTCATAGAAATATAAGTTGGATGATTGTAGTTTGAAATTATAAAAGAACAAAATAATAGTAGAATCTCTAACAAAAAAATCACATTACAATGGACTTTCTAAATATCATAAAAAGTAAAAGGATAAAGACAACTTTAAAAAAGTTATAAGCACATAAAACTTTATAGTAACTTACTATCCTAAATCCAAAAATATAGAATAACCTACTATTCCAAATCCAAAAATATTCAACAAGAAGACACTTGCAAAGGCAATAATTCAAATAAACCTTTTAAGTTGATAAGATGAGTAAAATGTGTAGGCTAGCGTAATCAAAAAAGTTCCTTGATAAGTTTGTAAGGTAGAAAGTTTAAAGTTATTTAAATACAACAGAAATAAAACATAGAATAGCTCACGTAAAACTTTTTAAGAAAAGAACCAAAGTGGAAAAATAAATAAATTAAAAATATTATTGCCAAATTTGATTGAAAAATCTCTTCTATAAATTTAGATTTTAAGCCTAATTCCTCCTTTATGTTGTAGGGCACAAATTTACAAATGATTATTTATGAGAATTATGAGTTAAAACCTATTAAACAAATACGATGGACTGAATTTTATTAGAGATCGCCGAATATTAGTCCGAAAATATGTATTATGAGAGGCTTTGCTGAACATGGCATTTGGTCTTGTTGAAGCTTGTTTAGAGTTGCTTAATTCAATGGGGGAGAATCATAAACACGAGCTTTAACATTCAATCCCTGATTCATTGTACCGGTGAAATTCAAGTTTCGAGTCCACTGATAACAGATTTTTTTTTTAATCCTTTACCATCTAAGTGTAACGATTTAGCTAGATGCCACGTGTCTAAATTCACAGCTCTCCACGTGGCATGTACGTCGAGGCAGATGAGCATATCCGCACCAGTGGAGTCCCCAGCTCTGGATCTGCCTGAACGTATGGCCGCGTTGCTTCCAAATCACATCTTCTTCTTCAAAACGCTTCTTAAGAATCCTCTGCACAGAACTCTGAATCTTTTCGATCGAGTTTGTTGTGGTTCTGCATGATTGTTTAGGTATGGCATGATTTCCGTTTGCAAATTTCTTTCTCCGTATAAGCTTTTCTTGCAATAAAGCAATTAAAATTCAAGATTTCTTGCCATACAATTTAGGTGTGTTTTGGGGAATTTTCCTTGCTAAAGCAAGCGGATTCTGGTTCAGTTAGTCTGAAGAATGATGAAGGATTTTACAGTTGGTTTGAGTGAAGGGATTTAGATGTTGTAAAGTCTTAGAAGTGCGAAATTGAGAGAAGCCTGAGTTTGAAAGCACTGCTTAGTCATCGAAGTTGATTATGAAGGGAAATGGAACTTCTTCTGAATACTATATTCACGGCTGGCTAATTCAAATGAGTTTATACCTAGCAAAATCTTCGCGAAACAACAAAGGCATGCTGCAGTTGCAAACAAAGTCGATACTAAGCATAGCTCTGAATTCAGATCACTGCTCCTAATAAGCATAGGTTCTGTGTTAGGCATAGCACAAGCTACATTTCATATTCAGAGGCTGTCAACGAAGTCCAGAATTGAAATTCAAAAATGTTATTTGGCTTAATCCAGCAAACTGCGATTTGATAATATGACATATTTAAATTTTTTAAGTTCTTCATCATCTTACCATTGTCCCAACAAAATGGGGTAGGTTAATTAAAATCTTTTATATTGATTTGCTGAATCACTTACTTCTTTGATTATGCTCATCCTCCTAAGTATCTAGGAGGGTTCAGGAGGGTCAGAGGGTTCAGGAGGGTCAGTAGATGAGTGAAAGCCTAACCTCTTTGGGTGGCTGTATTCATGAATAACTTATTAGGAATAACTTACTTCCTTGATTCTTATTCTTGAAGATATATTTTTTCAGAGGGAATGACAATTTTTAAAGCAATATTCCTAGAACAATGCCCTGAGGATTACATAGGGTGCTGGTATGAAGCTTTGAACCCAGTGCTTTGGGTGCAAAGTAGTATGAGCTAACCAACCCGACAGCATGTGCTCAATTCATAAGGAGTATTAAACATATGCCTCTTATAGTTTTCTTTAAATCACCTCATTGTCAAATGAGGCATAGCTTGATCTCTATCCATAGTTTCTATGCTATGTTTCAATGTTAGTCAATGGACTCATTTGTGGTTCCTGATCATATACAAATGCAACATCTTGGAATTTTTCCTTTGGCAACCACTTTCATCCTTCTAAACTTTCTAATTGCTCTGGTTGATACTTCTTGAGTTAACAAGGTCCATATCATATTTGATCCAACCAAGTTCAAGTTGTTAGGGTCATGGTTGGAATCATTTTTTCCTTTCCCTTGCTTCCTACCTGCCTATATCATTTATTTGGCATTGCAGTCTTATTCCAAGAGATGGTTTATGTGTAAGTTTGATGGTCATTACAGGTTTTTTAGAATCACCAAGAAGTTTCTGTGCATTTGCTTCAAAACCATGAAACACCCATTGTTAGTTGACAAGATTGACCTGTTGAACATGTTCCATAACACTACTAATGATCATAAGATGGTTAAGTTACTAGACCATTGCCTTCAGATCTCACTAAAATATTAATACACCATTGAAGTTATTTGAAATTTTTGTTTCATATGTTCTTTGTGGTGAACTGTTTGGTTGAATAGATTTGTTAATGAACAATGTTAGATACATTTTATATGCATTAAATATTAGAAAAAGCTATCAAATCATTTGTTATCATTATTCATATGATTTGTTAACTTTTGCTGGCTCTAGTTGCTTTGATTCTTCCATTAGAGTATTGATAATATGATTTATGAATTGTTGTTCCAGATAATTCTTGTAGCTAGCTAGCTGTACATTTAAACAAGTTTGTTAATGTGCATTATCTAATTTCTGATTTTCGAACTTGCTAAGCCATGCATGTTGTATCATTGGTAATAAATGACACATATATTGTACTTAGGCTTTCTTGATATTGATGTATTTTGCACAAGCTAATTTGTCTGATAGCTCTTTTGGGTCTATATTGACATAATAAAATTTCAGTTTGAGTTTTGTTTTCAATATTGTGAATAAATATAAAGATGTTACCACAGCTGTTATAGTTTTCATTTAATTGCAATTTATTTGTTAGATTACTAAGATATTTTCTTATAGTTTGACTCCCCATATGACTGATTAAGTTTACCTATGCATAATCTAAGATTGCTAAGGTGAATCGATTAAGTTAATTGGTTTGTTGCTGAGCTAGACTGCTTTGAATATGATTTAAAGTTTAATTGTTTTGACAATTGTATTGCACCTTGGATGCATAAAGTGTGTTGAGAGATTTTACTCATCATATTGGCATTCTCTTCTTGCTAGATCTTTGGGCCATTCTTTTCATTTTATAATTCTCTATGTGATAGTTTGTTTTTAATGCTGAATTAATTATTGTCAATGCTGATCTGAATGAAAGTTGAATTTTTTATGATTAATTAAGTATTTGAAAAATATAAACCTATTTTCATCCTTGCAATTTCAGGCCTTTTTTTTGGGCTTTGGGTGTTAGCTTTTGCTCCCTAGGTTGAGGTGTTATATTGTTATAACACTACTTATGGTTTCTGTTATTGCTCAGGCTATTATTTTGGTTGTACTAGTCAACTGTTTTTATTTCTATATAGAGTTAAGCTGTTTTTTTTTTGTCAAGTTACTTCTAATTTTGCATATGATCCTGTTTAAATGTTAGTGCATGTTGTTCCTAGCTTGATATATGTTGCTGTTTCACTAAGAATTATTGTTATAGTGAATATTTTTATTCTTCATATCCTAAGGAAATATTTGAGATGTTGAATTTTTGGAAGACTGCAAATGGGCTTCAAGTTAAATTTATATTCCATCTAGGTGTGTTTTTGAACTTGTCCACAGCACAGCAACAAATTCATCATGAAGAAACAAATGATCCTTTTGAGTCACAATCCATTTTGTAGAATTTTCATGCTTTTTCTATTCTATGTTCTTTTTAGCTATCACCTTCCCTATTCTTTTATATGAGGAAAAGTATCTTAATTCTTTGGAAAGTCCCATTGAGATTACATTTATGATCCTCTTGTTATAGATGCAAGGTATTCTAACAAAATTTTGAGGAAAGTAATAACCTATTATAATGGTACAATTTATGAGTAACTAGTACATAAGTCCTGTAGTTATAACTATTTTATCTGAAGGTTTTAAATGACTTGCTAACAGATATATTTTCTTCGTTAATGTCACCAAAGAATGTTGGAAGTTAGGCTGTTAAGATAGTTTTTTTTTTTAAAAGGAAAAGTTGGGGTTATATTTACAGGAAAAAATAGAGTTACAAATTGAAGTGAGCTGAAAGTTCAGCACAGGACAAAAAAAGGAAAAAGAAAAAAACAAAATATAGTTTGGCTGTTATGATAGTTTATTTCTAGCAGGAAACCTTGTTCAGCAAGGAGGATTTTTATTCTCTTTTTGTGTTAAAAAAAAAACAATGAATGTTTATGATAGGTTTATGATTAAATTTTTTTTCTATAATATGGCTTATATTTTATGCAGAATGTTTTTTTATCATACAAGAATGCTTGTATTTATGCACAATGTTTTTTCGACCTAACTGTCAATCCATAATAAAAGGACACACTGACGTATTCATTATGTTTTTGAACGTTATTAACAATGCTCTGATGTTAAAAGTCATGAATATAAGTGTACCTTTGATATTTGAATGTTTTACCCTCGATGTGTTAACAGCCGCTAGAAAAACACATATAGATGCACACTTGTTTTTTTTTTCTTCTATTAAAATTGTGACCCATAATAAAATTTCATTTAACCAAAACCATGGATGGGATCCAGCCTCAAGAGGTTGTCAATATGATGATTAACAACTCTTTAGCAAGAAAAAATCAAAGAACGGAAGCATCCATGACATGAATACATGACTAAAAAATGTTAGCATCTCAGATATAGCGTAAATGTGAAATAAACATCAAAATAATGATTGTACTGGTTCATAATTAGAAATCCCAATTCTAGTCAAGAATATACAAAGATTAGTATTTTGAAATTAATAATGCTAATATACTTTGAGCTCTAGCTTAAGTCAATATAGGAAACATGCAAAATTGATTTGCTATAATACCAAGCTAAACAAACATTTAATCATTACTGTTATACCAATTTGTCAAAAATCAAGATATAAAAAACAACTATGAAAGATGAGGCTATTTATACAGCATAATAGCCAATCCATTTCAGAAAAAAAGATATGAGAATTTACTTGGATCATATTCATTTAGTTTTCCAAGAATTAACAGCCAATAATTCAGCAAAATAAGATGATAAAAATCTGTAGCTAGAGGAAAACATTTTAAATTAGATTTTTGTTTATTAGCCCCTCTGCTCAATAATTAATAAAAAGATAACTAAAGTATAACTGAGAAGATCATAGTTGAGTAGGGTTATGAATTTCTTAAGTTGGTGAATCATAGAAAGAAATTTAAGATCAGCATCATGGAAAGAAAATCAAAGCTAAAGCTGAGGAATTACCAAAATGCTAATACTTAGAAATTTATTTCATGATTTCCAAAATTAAGATGGGCCCAAGATGCTCTTGCTTTCTGTCTACAGTACCAATTGTTATATCAAGGATCCTTGATCCTTGTTGATAAATCTTTATGCCAAATTACTCCAAATCTTTATGAGTATTTACAATCCCATTTGGAAATAACTCAACTGTCATTTAGGCTTGAAAGTGCAAGGATGGGTGGAGAGATCCACCAAAACATGGATTCAACAATCCAAGATCTCAAGAAAAATATCAGATTAATGAAGCATTTAAAAATGGTGAAAGAGTTTTGGAAAGAAATCATATTTCAACCACAAATGAAACAAGGCTGCAACTATACATCTACCTTCTTCAATTTTCAAAGCCCTCTTAAATGATTCTTTTTCTTCTAGCCATTATGTTGGTTTTTTCCCCATTGTTGTATCCTTACAATCTTTTACATTCTCTCCTACTATTATTATTAGTAGTAGTTACCTCTATGCTTGTTGTAAATGTGCCTTTTGCTATTATAGTTGCTCATTAGTAGTAATAGTCGTTGCAATCCTTCTTTCTCCTCTTCGTTTCTTTACACTTCCCTCCCAATTCATTCTTTCCATTTTTTTTAAATTTCGCCTACCTTTTTCATTTAGTCTATTTTTAGTTTCTTTAATTTAAGTAACTTTCTATTGTAGCTATGTTTTCTTTTTAGTAATGCAAGTAACTTTCTATGGTAGCTATGCTTTCTTTTTAGTTTTTCTAATGTAAGTAACTTTTTATGGCAGCTATGTTTTCTTTACTAATGAGTCATTGTTGTTGCTCATTAGTAGTAGTAGTAGTTGCAATCATTCTTTCTCCTGTTCATTTCTTTACTTTTCTCTCCCATTTCTTTCTCTCCATTATTTTTTTATTTTGCCTACCTTTTCATTTAGTCTATTTTTAGTTTCTTTAATGTAAGTAACATTTTTTTGGAAAAACGATTGAGAGATTTTATTTCGAAAAAAAAGAAAGAAATGTACAATGTACACAAAGGTCATTGACCCAAGTCTGCAAAACCCAACCATGTGACATAGTGGTCACCTGCAACTTTTATTGTGAGCTCCCATGAGCCTACAGAGCGTAGCCTCCTCCCACTACCCAAAAACCCTCAACCCAAGGTCCCAACCCATTATCAAAAGGGTAGGGGCGATTGAAAATAACAATGACACACCCTTGAAGGGCCAAGAGCCCCCTCCCCCCTCGATGAGGCTGTGCACTACTTGACCTCATTAGGCTGTAAAGCACTGCATCCCGTAGTCTCTGCTAAATGTGACCTGGACTCCAGACCCTCAATCGCAATCGAGGTCTCTGATGCGTCTGTGCCATCCGCAGCCTATTGCATCATTGTCCCTAGCCGAAGTCCCAATTGCTAATTCTTTGCTCTAAGCTATGCCAGTCCCGTCTAGTGCTCTGTGATCATCACTTCCATCCACCTGAGGTCTTGCAAGCATGAGGCGTTCACTTCCCTTTAGGCCTCCTATCATCTCATGTCCTCCCACTAGAGCTGCCACTGTGCATGCTCCTCTAACTACGCCTACTTGGCAGCTAGTCGGCATTCGTCAAGCAATGTTGATCTCTAGCACTCCATTCTTGTGCTGGCTCCATGGCTGTGGACAGACCCAGAGCTTTGGTGTCTTCCAACCCAGGACCTCAGTGGTTATGTGCCTGCGCCCTGTGGTGCTGTTGCTGTTGGTACACAAGAGTTGGCATCAAGCGAGCAATCAGCACTCCCCCACGCCAATGCTCAAGGATCACCCCTGGGTGTTGCCTTGGCTGTTGCCTCCGAAGGGATTCCTAGAAAAATTGGGGTAAGTTAATTGGGGAACCTTGTCAAATATGCTTGAGAAAGGTGAAATGCACCCCCATCAGTTTGTGGGGATACCTAGACTATACAACGTACTGCTCCACCATGAGTGCCACATCCCTCCAAACCCTTTGCAATTCAGACTTCCAGATGTGTCCACTAGTAGTCCTGGGAAGAACTCTATTGTGTCTGTCTGAGCCCTTGCAACCAGTGCCATGATCTCCCTCGCTGCCTCCACTCCTAGCACAACAACTAGCACCTACACCATGACCTCTATTCTTTTGCCCTTGTACTACATAGCATCTCCCACCCAACTGTCGTAGAATTGCTATGCGAACAGGTTCGGTTCACCTTCCAAGCGTTTGAGCATCTCCACCCATCCCATCCTTTCAATGAACGACCATAACTCGGGTAGACAGGAAAATTCTATCCATGATAGCTCAAACAACAGTCATTGTTCCATTGTAGTGGTTGTAGGAGGTGGTTGTCCCTAAAAAATTAGAGAATTCCTTCGTTTCCACAAGACCCACAATGTGGCAAGTTGTACAGAGTCCCTATGGAACCCCACGGTGGGAGAGAGATTTGTAGCCTGCCACACTTCCTAAGAGAACTGACATCCATAAATAAGATGGTGCAACGTTTTAGGTGTTGCTTGGCAGCGTGGACAGCTATCGTCCAACCGTATCCCCCTCTCTCTCAACGTGGCCCTCACTAGTAGCACCTTGTGTTTAAGCAGCCAACCGAATGCCTTGAACTTCTCAGGAAGATGAGCTTTCCATATCTCTGCCCACCCCTCTTCTTGCGGATATCGGACTTTAACCAACTCCATCGAGTGCTGCCCCAATAATCTGAGCTGCTCCACCACACGAGCATGGCAGCAAAAAATTTTCCATAGTTGGGAGCAATCCAACTGAACCTCCCATCTCTAGTATTTTTGTCGTAGAATTTGCACCCATAGTGCCACTCCTACAGTTTGCCCCATGTATCTGTTCAGTAGATAGTGTGTGCCCAAAGCCATCTCATGTCCAAACCCCAAAATGCCAATGCCCCCCGCTAGTTTGGGCTGCGTTGTTACCATCCACAACACTAAGTGCATCTTTCTGCCACCTTTGCCACTTGACCACACAAACTCCCGCATAATGCTATCAATGTGCACCATTGTGGCCAGCGGCGTTGCCATTGACACTGTGAATTGGGCAATTGCCATCAGAACCATCGTAGCCAACACCATCTTTCCTTTCTGGGACAGAAAACGACCTATCCAAAGCATGGTCCACTGCTGGACCCGCTCCACCAATCCTTGCCAAGTCTTCTGCCATTTCCAATAAAAAATAGGCATTCCCAAGTATGTGTCATGGGCTTGGCCCTGAAGTTGGCCCTGAAGAATGCCTAACATTTGTATAATTCTGGCCTGCACCATTCCCTTTGTGTGGGTAAAATAAATGGTGGACTTCCCTTTATTGACTTCAATGCCTACCTCACGCTGCATCCTCTCCATCGCCCATAATAGGGCCACAGTCTGCAGCACCGCAACCCTAGAGAAAACCATTGTATCATTCATGTAGTGGGCTGCTAGACTGTGCACCCTAGCAACATGAAGTCGCTAAACACCTTCAACAAGGCAATAGCCTTTAAACAAATCCATGATAATGATAAACAGGAGCGGTGATAATGGATCACGTTGTTGCAATCCATGCCCTATTCCAACGAACTCACATAATCTCCCGTTGATGTCAAGAGAGTAGCAGCTAGCCACTTTGTTGCATTTGAATGTAGACATGGACGAACTTGGCATCAAACCCCTTCTCCATCAACACTACCCTGAGTGTTGCCCAAGTCACAGTATTGTAGGCCTTGGTAATGTCCAGTTTGATGCACATTCTTGGAAACCTGGCCACCCTCACCGAGTGTAGAATCTCTTGCAAGAGCAACACTTGGTCCTAGAGATAACGTCCCTTAATGAACTCCACCTGATGCTCCCCAACCAGCTTCCCCATTAGCAGCACTAAGCACTTGACCAACATCTTGGAAAAAATTCACAATAGAGTGTTGTAGACCCTGATGGGTCGGAAATGTCCCGATGATGATGGGTTAGGGACCTTGGGCAACAACACCACCATTGAGTAGTTTATTTCCCTCCTTACCTACTGCCAACTACGCATACTGTTGTATGCATCCAGTAGGTTGGGCCCTAGGAAATCTTCATGCTCCCTAAAAAATTCTATCGACCATCCATTTGGTCTTGGAGCCTTGTTAGACTACATGGATTTCATTGCCCGCCACAACTCCTCCCGCTAGAAAGGACGCAATAAGTGTGAGTTATTAGCACTTGTAATGACCTTTGTGACTCGCAGAGAGATAGGTTCTGTAGCACGCCATCTCTAGATGTCTCCCTGAAACTTCTGCAAGGCATTTAGCGCCCTCCTGTGGCTTTGTGGGCCTCCCCCAGCAATGCCCTTGAGTAGATCCTAGATTTTATTCTATGGGCCCTATTGTGTTTGGCCATGGCAAAGAAGAAACATGCATGCTTGTCCCCTTCCTACAGCCAAGTCACCCTTGACCACTATCACTAGTAGCTCTCTTCCTCCTTGTCTAGCTCCTAGAGTTCTCTAAGTAGCTTCTATTCTTCAATGTCCTGGCCAGCCCCTGTTTCCTACAACCTTTGTATCTCCAACAATTCCTTCTGCACGTGCTGTCTGTACCCACGAAAGCTATACTTGTCATCCAATGTTTTGGCCTTAATGCCATTTTTAAGGCCCTCAAACTATCCCGCAAGAACTGTCAAGGCTCTTGCGCCCTAGTGTAAGTTTTCTAGATTTCAGCCACCATTGGTTTTTGCCAAGCCTTGTGCAACCAAGACTGCTCAAATCTTAAGGGTTGGGGCTCTTGACTCTCCTCCAATTGAAATTGGCATAGTATGGTTTGATGATCTGATGTTTGTTGCTCCTTGTCCTTTGCCTTGATATCATACTCCAACATGAGGTGCTCACTCACCCATACGCGATCGATCCAAGACTGGATGCAATTAGGGCCCCTTTGGTGATTGCTTCAGGTGAATTTACACCCTAGGATCTCCAAGTCAATGAGCTCATACTGACAAAGAAACTCAATGCACGCCTCGGCCCTTGGAGGACCAGTGCAATCGTTGCTAGATTTCTCCTAGCAACAGAGCCTCTGGTTGAAATCTCCTAGCAACATCCATCTGCAGTATTGGGGATGACCCTAGCCACATGTTGAAGGTCTTGGACTTGGGCCTCCCAATTTTGTGCCCCATAAAAATTTGTGATCCAAAGATTTGCCGGCGACACACAGATAGTTTAACTTCAATCAGAATCATCCACGAAATTGATTGAGATTCTGGCCAGAATGGCTAGACCTCCTGCTTGGCCCTTGTTGGGCACAATGTGGGTTGTCCATCCCTCCCATATTAGCAACTTCCGTTCAGTCCTTTGCACCTTTGTTTCTTGTAAGCAGACCACATAGCAACCTGCCTCCCTAACCATCACTCGTAGGGTATTTCTTTTGTATGGGGTACCCTAGCCATGATAGTTCTAGGTGAGGATCTTCATGGAGATGTAGACACCTGTCGGTGATACACCTCCCGCAGTGTCCACTGCACCCCCAAATCTAGATCCAGCTACATGAATTTCTTACACATTGTTGTTCTATCGGACCGCCCAATCTTGCTGTTTGGTCAGAGCACCACCACTCTAAGTTGACCTTTTGCCTACCTGGGTTGAATGTCCTTCATTTTTGGTTTAGCAGAGCCTCATCCCATAGTGATCCATTCCCCCAACGGGGGCAACTCCAATGCTGAGGTTGGCTGCTGCCCATGGAGCCAACAACGTGCAAGGTGAGCCAAGGACCTCCCCTAGCCCCCCACCCTTAGACAACCCCTTTGATTTGCCATATGCTGGCAACGGGTCTTACGCACCCTCCCCACCCTAGGCATCTGGTCCTCCTGCATCTATTGCTGTCCATCTATCATTGTTTGTTAGTGTTTGTATTGTGGTCCCCCATCTCCCATCGAAGATGATCCCTACTTCCATATTTGGCCCTTCTTCCCCATGATAGTCCAGCCTTGAGCAGCCTTCGTTGGTCCTCGACAGCGTTCTAATTCTGGTTGCCTTTTCCTAGACCTTACATCCCTAGTGCTCCTTGCATCGTGTTGCCAGGTTTTCAAATTTTACGTAGATCTTTTCTTCTCCGTCGGCGATGTCCAGCACAATCTCCTCAACTCTATCCTCTGACTGCAGCGACCTCCAAATGTAGAAACAGGCGTACCCCATCTAGTCCATGGATTTTGTAAATGCGTCAAACTTGATAAATTCTCTAAACAACCCTACCAAAGACTTCAGAAACCTCGGTTCCCAGTATTCCAATGGCAAAGCGAACAGCCAGATCTAGATCGATGCACAATCAAATAGGCATTTATCTCAATGTGCTTCAGGTCACCATGGAGCCAGGGCTAGCCCCCCGAGCTCCATAGAACCACGGACCCCCGCCAGCAACACCTTGTCCCTTTCCTCCATCGTCGGAAAATTGAATAGTAGTCGATCATCCACCAAAGTCAGGACACAGACATCCTCCAACCCCCAAGTCATGTGAACCCATTTTCAGATGACATCCATATGTAGCCTTACTCCTTCAGAAACAAATTTCCTAGTAGACTCCACTCTAGTTCGTGCATGGCCTCCTTGGGCAGACGCCCAACCCTAACACCCATGACCGCTTCGTCTTGTGAACAGGCATCAAACTTGGTGCCATTACCCACCTGTGAGGCAACTCAAACCCTAGTCTCTCACGCTACTCCCTCCTAGGCATTCACCTGGCTGTGCGCGGGCCCATCCACAGTCTTGCCAGTACCACCACCTGCTACAGCCATCCCTATTGCTGCTCCTGCTGTGGCTCCCACTCCCATTGCCATCGCCACTCTTGCTTCCATCATCACCACCGCTCCCACTTCCATCGCCACTCCCATTCCCATCCTTCCTCAATGGCTTATCTAATGTAAGTAACTTTCTATGGCAACTATCTTTTCTTTTTATCTTACAAATGAATCCAAAATTAATTCTTTGGTTCACACATTCCAAAAGCCACAAAATAAAAGTTAACCCTTCCAGCTAAAAGGACTTTGCTTCAATTCCTCCAAAAGATGATTTCTGGTTATTTTTAAAGCAAGAAAACACACTCCAGCCCTTATTCTAGCAAAATTATCTATTAAAATAAAACCATAGAAGATGATGAGGGTTTCATGAGCAAGATTTAAAGAAAACACAAAATCAAAGTATCAAATTAAGGAAAAACCTTCTCCTTCAAACACTTTGTAGTACAACCAATGTTGCATCATGTTATGAGCATCGGAAGAACATTGTGTGACCTTTCTACAACTATTGAGAGGGGATTCTGGTTTTGACTTAATAAGTTTTATTCCTCCAAAAGATCATTAAAGAAAGTGACGTAATTGTCCTTGATTCATAGGTGATGTTCTTCTTCTTTTTAATTTTATTTATACATACCACAAAATTGTAAAATGGTAATAGATAATACCTATTATCATATTTATTTTTTGTATGTGTAAAGCTAATTTCTTTCTGATTGAACTTGAGAAACTCAACTCATGCAAAATGCATTGATGTGACCGTCTATTCATGTTACACTTACATGTTTTAGAAGCAAAATTGCTTCCTCTTAAAGTTGAAGCCCTTTGTCAATTTATTGCTTATACTTAGAAGTTAAGTCACATGGAGGTAGTTAATTATGCTAAGGAGATAATGAATCCTACACAAGAAAATGTATAGTTGCATGAAGGAAAATCATGGCTTTAGTCGTGAAATATTGTAATAGAGAATTTTCCTTTAAATAAAAGGCTCTTTCAAAAAATTATAAAAGAAAAAGTCTTGGTTAAAGTTTGGTTGAGCATGTTAGGGAAAAAACATTTTTATTTATATTTTGTAAGAGGAGGTTTATTATCTAGTACTCAAAAGTATATATTCTCAACTATTCCTATTCATTTAAAGAATCAAATTGCTATAGCAAGAATGATCTCTCATCATCTTCTTATTGAGATAGGTCGTTGGATCAATTTACGAAGAGAAGCGTATTTGTAGATTGTGTAAATAAAACATAGAAGATGAAGAACATATATATATTTTTATTTTTCCCATCTTTGGCTGATATTTGATTGAATTATACTATATTTTTGAAGAGAAGGTCAGGCAAAATTTGTATTAAACAAGAAAAATAGAAAAAAGAAATGTACAAAGCAAAAAGAAGGCCATCCCATATGGCGGGAGCAAGATGCCTAGTTCGCCACCCATAAACATAAAATCCACCCCAAAGCCGAAACCCCTTGACAACAAAGGAAACACCTGCCAACAATAAAGAACCTATCTCCCCATATACCGGAAATGTTAAGGGAATAACAGAGGCACAACGCTAGCCAAACCCAAAATGGGGCATGGGCCAACAACAACCCTATTTCCCATCCAAACATCATATCACTGTGCCCCCAACCAAAATGTTAGAGTCTCTTGGACAACCGCACACAATGGCATCAAGCTCGTTCTTGAGTGTGAATGTTATCGAGCATCCTCCTATGCTGTTTAGTATCAACAAATGCTGTGGCATGGTGAAATTCTTTGGTAGCCTCTGTGGTCCCTTTCTCATCCGAATGTAGCTTGGTAGTAGTTCGTTGAATGTGCTGATAGAGCACCCCCCATGACATTTGACCATAGATATCCATAACAACATACGGGCATTTGTCCTCCCAGAGCCACAACCTAACCCTACTTTTATGAGCATGATCAATTTGATGTTGATGCTCCACCACGTCCTCTCTGTCCGACTCATGCTCAGCCCACTTAGATTGCTCATGTTTAGTGTTTTGTTGCTCCACCTGCTGCATTTCTACTTTGATTTGTTCTCGTAGCAAATTTTCCAATGTAGCCCTTAACACTGACTCCTTAAGATCCCACTCACACCACATCTATTTTTCCCTATTCACCATCGCATGCTTCACCGCATTGAGTTGTTGAGTAAACTTCGGCTCATGGGCTTCCCACTTGGCTTCTGAAGTGATCCGCTTGGCCCATTTGGCCTCCTCAATTGCCTCTTCAATCAGCTTTGGCTGCTGCCATATGCATGCTCTCCTTGGCTAGCTCAGTTTCCATCTCCCTAAGCATGCTTTGCGCTTCCAAGCATTGAATTTGCAATGGAGCAGCCTCCAGCTCCTCCCTAACAACCTGCACTTCCTTCGGCACTTGCCCACCATACCCCTTATGTGGCCCCTCATCCTCCATGGTAGACGAAACCCTCCTGTGAACCACAACTTCCCTCCCCCTACTATAGACAAACTTCAGCGTTGGCCATAGTTGCAATAATCAACCTTGATTTCCAAAGGGCAATAATCAGCCTTGAATGCCACTTGTGTTGTTGCCGCTGTAAGGTGTTCATAAAAAACCTAGGTAGGTTGACATGTTGGCGACATTTCAAACATTTCAGAAAACCAAAGTGGACCCCTTGTAACTTTGACACGTTTCTAGACTGGATGAAATAACAATCCACCAAATCCACCGCTTCTTGCCAAAACCTCGGTAGCATTGATCTTGGGATTTGCCTGCTTGATGTTTTTGGGATGGCCCACATGAAAAAGACCTATGCATCATGAAATCCCCTGCCATGAGGAAGAATGACTTCCCCTGATAATGGAACCCAGGCAATCAGCCAATGATGCCTTCTTGAGAATGATCTAGACTCTTTTGAAGTTTGTGGTGTCTCCTTGCCAATTCCTAAAAAAAGCGTCATTAGGCAGCTTTGGGTCCCCCCATAACAGTTGTAGCACCTCATACCAACCGACTTTACAAATGAGCTCTCGTAACTCGATGTTTTGCCAAAACTTTTTGTAATCAGGCTCAAAGGTAGGAGTTTGCCCCATCACAGTCATAGCCTCATGCCAGAGCCTATGCCCTTGAACCACCAACTGTACTAGACCCTTGAACCGCCAACTGTACTAGAGCAGGCAACTGCTTGTCATAGAAAATCAACGCATTGTGAGCCCTCAAAGTCACCCAATAGATTGCAACACTCATTAAACCACTAGTGAGATCCAGTAGAAACGAAGCAAGTGATTGCACTAATGCCTACCACACTTGAATTTGATGTGTGCATTCATAAATGAAATGTTGAAGTGTTTCTAGGGCCTGCATGCAACACGGACACGTGTCCACCATGTGCATTCTGCGACTTTGCAAAACTGCATGCATGGGTAGCGCATTATGATTCATCAACCAAAAAAAAGATCTTAATTTTTTTGGGTAAGTAGCCTTTCCACAGGTTCTGCCACCCACTCATTGTAGGGAATTTACATCTTAATGAGAGCCTGGGGTGACGCTGCCATCATTCCAAGCGTAGTCACACTCCTAACATGCTCACAGACTGCTCTCCAAATGAGAGAGTCTCTATGGTTTGTTGTCCACTATGTATACTTGGACGTGATGATTTGTATCCATTGAGCTTGATTGGTACCCCGATGGGTAATACGATTGGCTAGTATCTGATAACCCATCAAAACTAAATCTTGAAACTTCATTACCCCCAATCCCCCTGCCTCTATGGGCTGAGCAATAGTGTCTCAATTGACTAGGTGCAACTTCGACCCCCCTTTCCCACCTGACTAGATGAAGTTTCGGACAATTTGGTCAACTTTATTCACCACCGTTGTAGGGGGGGCGGGTGGGGCGGCCCGGGGATGCACAATCATCGACAAAATTGAATTAGCCAGCAACATTCAGCTTTTTTGTGTTAAGAATCTCGTTGTCCAATGCTCCACCCATTGTTGTAGCTGACGAATAAGGGTGCTCCAAGTATCTTTCCAATGCCACTAAAAAACTTGAAGCCCCAAATAACTATCTTGATTAGTTCCTACCATCATGCCCAACACCTGCAGAATGCACCCCTTAATTGTATTGGACACATATGACATATATATAGTGCACTTAGCTTTATTGACCTCCAGCCCAATTTCATTTGCCATTTGCTCAATAGCCCTATTGAGAGCCTATGCTTGTAGCATAGTCGCATGTGAGAAGATCATTGTGTCGTCGACATAATGTTCCATCACACAGTTAATCCCAACAATGTTAAGACCATGGACCCCTTCAACCTGGCAATATGCCGATAGCGTATCCATAGCAAGAATGAATAGGTATAGGGAAAGAGGATCAGCTTGTCGCAATCCTCTCCCCTGGGAAGCAAACCCCCACAACCTATCCCCAATATCAAAGGAATAAGCTCTAGAAGCCTGAATTTGAATACATAGAGCAATGAAACCAATATCAAAACCCTTCTGTGCCATAATGTTAGCTAGGGCATCCTAGCTAATAGCATCATACACCTTCTCAATGTCCAACTATATGCACATTCCAAGATACCTAAATCTTTGTATTGAATGCATCACCTCCTGGAGTAGTAGGATTTGATCCTGAATGAAACGTGCCCTAATGAAATCAGTCTGGTTCCTTCCAACTATCTATAGCATGAGTGGCACAAGCCTTCTCACAACATCTTTGTAAAAATCCGGATCAAAGTATTGCACACCTTGATAGGAAAAAATTGTGATGGGTTAGATGGATTAGCCACCTTAGGCAGAAGCACAATTCTCAAGTAATTAATTTCATGTCAAACTTCTTGTCTGTGCAACATCTAGTTAAACGCCTCCAAAAGATTAGCCTTTAGCACATCAACAAATTCTTTGAAGAATTCCACCGAGGGCCTAGTTCGACCACATGGTCCCCAACGCCTCCTCCAATTCTTGCCAAGGGAAAGGCTCCAACAATATTTTGTTTTCCACCTCTCCCAACACTGACCTCATCGACATAGAATCCACCTAGTATTACTACATGATATGGGCCACATCCCGAGGAGCAATCAAGCACTTCCCATTATGCTAGAGCCTCAGCTCCTTCACTGCCCAATTGGCTTTTGCCATTGCAAAGAAGAACTTTGTGTTTTTATCCCCCTCACGCAACCAATGATCCTAAGCGCATTGTTTCCAATAAACCTTCGCTTTAGCATCAAGGTCCTAAAGCTCCTATAGTACACATTTCTCTTCCGTCGTAACCTCTTCACCTCACCTGCCTAACTTGCAACATAGTCAAATGAGACAACAGCTCCATTTGCCCCTTCCTAAACAAGAACTTCTCCTCAGCCTTTAGAGACCGAATGGCCTACTTTAGACAAGAAATGCCCTTCTTCAAGAAGTCTCTAGGTTTGTATGTTCATCATAATCTACCCAAGTTTGTTTCACCAGCGAGGGTTTAGTCAACCAAGATCACTCAAAATGAAAGGGGAAAGTTCTCAGGCTAGCTATGCTCCCCACCTGACAACATAGATATTAGTGGTCAAATGCAAGTCTCTCTTTTCCTTCCAACCACACCCCTGACTCCATCAAAATGTGAGTGCTAGCCTAGATATGATCGATCTGAGAGAGGACCAATGCCGTCCCCCCACATCGATTGCTCCAAGTGTACTAGCATCCTATAAGCTCTACATCAACCAAATCATGCTCTTGTAAGAATTCCAGACACTATGTGCTTCCTGGTGGGTTTGCCATATCACCACTGGTCTTCTCCCAAGCAAATAGGTGCTAGTTGAAATCACCAATCACAATCCGTTGGTTAATGTTGATGAGAGTGGCAATTCGCAGCAACTCCTGCAATCGTTCTTGCTAGAGCTAGGATCCATAAAAGTTAGTGAGCCATGTTCTTTCATCTAGAAGCAGAACCATAATACTCCAGTTAGCCGAAACAAACTGCATGAACGGTCATTTTGCCAACATGGCCAAACCCCCTGCTTTTCCAGAATTGGGCACAAAATGAGTTTGCCATCCTACCCACTACGATAGCTCAATCTCCGTAGCCTACAACTTTGTCTCTTGCACACAAACACTGTCACATCCCTCCCACCGCACTAGATCTTGTAGGGTATTATGTTTATAGGGGGTACCTTGCCCCTTGCAATTCCACGAAAGAATCTTCATGGCTTATTGGGTGCACATTTCTTGTACACCTCCTTCAAGGTAGGCTATACTCCCAAATCAATCTCTATTGGCATGATTTTTCCACGAGCCATGGGCGAAAGCGGGCATCCAATTTGGCTTAGCTCTTGAAAGACAGGAAAACCTCCTCTCAACCCTATGCACTTCTAGGATTTCATCCATCCTAGGCAATGAGGATCCCCACACAACTCCCACCCGGTCTCCAAGCAGGGGCACTCTCACCTCCTTCACCTTTTGAGGCGAGGGGAGAACATCCTCTCTCCTAACCCCTTCTAGACTTCGAGCCTGCCTCTTTGACGTCAACCTCACACCTGACTCATTGGACTGCTTAGGCACCGCACCATGCTCTTGCCTCTCAAAATGCGTAGGTTGAACAAGCACTCTCATTGCCGTAGAGTCCCAAAACCTTCAGCTAGAGGCCTCTGTTTCACAAGGCAGCCCCTCCTCCCCACTTCCATCCACTGTTAGGGCTACAAGGGGGGTGCTCTTTCATGCAACTCCTACAAGTCGCCTCCAAATGGTTCCCTTTGCCGCACACCGTACACCCAGTGTCCGAAACCCCTTCATGCACCCCCTACGCATCCACCCCCCAGATTCTCATATTCCACTCTCAAGGTCTCCTTTCCTGCTGGCGTCTCCAGAACAATCTCCTACACCCGATCCTCCAACCCCAATGGTCTCCAAACACAGAAACAGGCATACCCCATATGTTCCATTGATTTCGTATACTTGTCAAATTTCACAAATTCTCTGAACATCCCTGCCAGCGACCTTAGAAACTTTGGTGTCCACCATTCCAAAGGCAAGTCTAGTACCCTAAACCAAATCTGGTGCTCGGGTGAAAATGTCTGCATCTCAGTGGGCCCCTGGCTGCCAAGGCCAGCCCTTGAGCACCATAAAACGATGGACCCACAAGTAGCACCTTTTCGTTATCTTCAATAGACTGAAAAATGAATAGGAGCCTGTCATCTACCAAATTGTGCACCTGCAACTTCTCCAACCTCCATGCAGCATCCACCCATCAACGGATAAGGTCCATCCTGGGGCGGGCCCCCTTAGAAACAAACTTGCCTAGAAGGCTAAGCTGCAATGTGCACAAACCTTCTTTCTTTCGGATTGACCCTATCTACTTAGGACATTACATCAATGATGTTTTCAATTTTCTTCAAAAATATGTTGAGGCTTTTTAATTGTCCAACAAATCCTTTGTGATTTCCTGGACGTAATAAAAATCTCCAGTTTCTAGTTTCCACTTTCATCAATTATAAATTCGCAATACCAAAAAGAAATATTAAATAAGCAGCCCAAAAATAAAGCCTTTATTTAATAATTTTAGTTTACATCATAGTCAAAACCACATCCATGTTTAAAACATAGTTACAAAAAGAAAACAAGAAATGAAAACATTCAAAAACACATCACAAAATAGCCTAACACAACCTGTTGTTACGTCTTCCTCCCCTTATGACATTCCTCCTGGAAATGTTAGAAACAATGATGATAATGTTTACAGACAACCTTCTCTAACTCTTAGGAGGTTGCAGAACTGTCACCACTTCAATTTAGACTAACCTAAGGGACCTAAGGGATGGTGTGGTGTCTGAGGCTAAGAATTCCCTTGTTTGAAATTCAAAGTTAAGAGGCTGGAACACTATAATCAGGATGATGCGGTGTGTGAGCCTAAGAATTTTCCTGTCTGAAATCTGAGGTGGCTGGGCTGACCTAAAGGTTTTCCCATTTCAAAACATTCTTAGAATAATAAGTATGTTTTCGCACCACAAAAACATGAAAAAGATTATGCATAAAAGACAAGCTAGGAGGTAAGGCTAATCTATATGTAGCATCTCTAACAAGGATTTTGAAGAAACCTCTATATCATGGTCAGAGCTTATTTCTGCTTGAACTCTAAATGGTCTATTTTATGGGACTGATTCTTAGAAATACTGTCACCAACAAAAATATCAGATTTCTTCTTCTAGGATTTGCATGACTTTTTTGCCAATCTTGAGCTTGATTCAATCTCTCCTTAATCAGATTTACTTTTTGTTGAAGATCTGATATCATTTCAGGCCCAAAAATCACCTTTGTAGCCTGATCCTAAGTAGGAATCAACATTTTCATCCATATAAAGCTTCATACGGCACCATCCCCATACAACTTGGAAAACTATTATTATTAGCAGATTTAGAAAGTGGCAATACCTTGTCCCATGATTTTTTGATGACCCAACACACTAGCTCTTAAGACATCTTCAAAATTTGATTCGTTCTTTCTGTTTGCACATCAGTTTGAGGGTGATAGGCTGTATTGGAATTTAATTTAGTGGTAAGACCATGTTAAATGGACTACGAAAAATGCGATGTAAACTTCAAATCATGATCTGAAATAATTTTCTTAGAAATCTCATGTAATCTGTAATCTCTCTATCTCTTGGATGTATATTTTTGCAATTTTATGACCATCATAATTTGATTTCACATTAATTTCATACTGATAAAGTGCGCTGATTTTGTAGGTCTGTCTACTATCACCATGATTGCATCATATCCATCAACACTGTTAGGAAAACTGATAATGAGATCAATACCAGTTTTTTCGATTTCCATTTTGGAATTTCATGAGGCTGTAGCAAGCCTGTTGGCACTTGATGTTCAGGCTTTATTTGCTGTCAAGTTAAACATCTCAACAAATTCTGCTACATCTTTCTTCATTCTAGGCCACCAAAATTGTTTCTTCAGCCCTTGCAACATCTTTTCTACTCCCAAACGACTTGAAAACATTGTTTCATGATGTTTTTAAACAATCAATTGCCTATGATGTGCATTAGTTGGGATATATAAATGATTCTTGTGAAGCAACAAGCCATCTTCTTTGATCTTGAAATCTTCCTCTTGCTGTCTTGATTCATTTTATTTGCATTTTTCTCAAAGAGCTTATCAACAACCAAAGCATGTTTTACTGAATTTTATAAATTATTTTGAACTATTTTTTTGAAAACAAGGAAATCTTGGTTCTATACTAGCTTGGTTGTAGGTCAAAGTACTCACTCCAAAAATCCAAATACATAAATATAACAAGATACCAAATATAACAATGGAGTAGTATTTTATAGACACAAAAGTCAATCAACTTTTGTTGTCATTGAAAATTCATCATCATAATTTCCAAATCTTGCAATAGATGTAGAACCTTGGGCCACATAGAAATAATTGAATTGTGTTTCTTGAAATATCAAGTCATTTCTTGAATTCTAGATACTTATTCCTATATAGGTAAGAGAGCTTTCTACATTGACTTTTCCAATGATTTACAACCACAATATTTCATTTTTGTGCCAAATCATTAAAAGATTCATGGAAAGGCTTCTTCTTTTTCATGTTTTTGCCCAAAGATTTGTACTACTTGAGCAAATAGACAACACCCTAAAACAAGATTGGTATCCTTTAAAACCCCATGTCTAGGATGTTTATCATGGCCAATCATGTCATGAGCTCATAACTAAGTTAGGGTGGGTAATTCATTGGATATAGCCTTGTTCATAAACAACTTAAGTCTTGGTGTCAAGGTTGTACAATGTTATTCAGCATGGATAGACTCATGATTAATAGGATACCATTGTTGATAAATGAACTTTGTTGTGTAATGGCTTCATCAATGCTTACCCATTGATGTAACATGGTTTTATGTTTTCTATTCCTCTACAAAAAGGGATACATTAATGATCCTTGGGGCCAAATGAAATGACATCATTATGTAAATATTTTACCTTTACAATCTAAATCCAAAACTTATTTTCATTTTCAATTTGCCAAGCAAGCTTGCTCAAAAGGACTAGATTTAGACCTAATTGTTTTAGGCTTGCTATTTTATATTGTGTTGAATGTTAGGCTTTACAAAAAGTCATGAACAACAAATTAGTATCATGGAAATGTGTATTCTTTGATAGATCTTGAATGTTACAAAAAGAGATAAATTGCATAATGTAGACATTAGAGGAAGGCATGGATTAGCTTCTATTTCAAATAAGCTACAGAAATGACATTTTAGATGGTTTGGTCATGTGCCAAAAAGATAAAAAAAGGTTGCCACATCATTGTCCTAGGCAAGCCACTAAAAGAAGACCAAAAAGACATGGGAAGAAAATCAAGGTCAAATATGAGAAATCACTAGAATGTTAATACCTAGAAATTTATTTTAAAATTTTCGAAATCAATATGGGCCTAGTATGCTTTTGCTTTCTGCTAGTGGTACTAATCCTCATATCAAGAATTCCTAGTCCTTGTTGACAAATCTTTATGGCAAATTGCCCAAATTGTTATGCGTGTCTCCAAGTCCATTTGGAAATAACTTTCATCCATATCATTTAGGCTTGATAGTGTGAGGATTGGCTGAAACAACCAGAAAATTGAGGATTTAACAATCCAAGATCTCAAATAGAATATTAGATTTATGAAGCATTCAATTATGGTGAAAGAATTATGAAAAAACCATATATTGACCACAAATGAAACAAAGGTGGAACTATGCATACACCTTGTTTAGTCTTCAAAACCCCCTTGAATGGTGTCTTTTCCTCTAACCAACAAGTTCGACTTAAACCATTATTGTTTCCTTGTAGGCTTTTACATTTTCTTTTGCTATTGTTATTATTATTATTTTTTGTTTACCTTTGTGCTATTAAAGATGTGTTTCCTACCGTTTGTAGTTGCTCAGTAATTGTTGCTGCTATTATCCTTTCTTTTTTTCTTTTCTTTCCTCTCATTGCTCTATCCCTTTTATTTTCTTCATTTGCTTGCCCTTTATATCTAGCCTATTTTTGGTTTCTTTAATGTAACTCACTTTCTAAGGCAGTTATATTTTCTTTTCCTCTTATAAAATTGATCCAAAATAAACTCTTAGGTTCAATTTTCCCTAAAAGTATTCCCCCTCCCATTTTTTAAAATTAAAAAAAAAAAATCTTACCCTTTCATCCAAGATGACTTTGGCTCAATTCCTCTCAAAGATGATAAAATATGTATTCCACTAGAATTCTATTATAAAATAAGACAATAGAGTACCATGGATGAGGGTTTCATGAGCAAGAGGTAATACCTATCGTTTGTACTTATTTTTAAAAGCATATGAAGCCTTGAAACGTCCTGCTATTCTTTCTTTGATGCACTTCCCCGACATGTAATAGTTCATATAAATGAGACCCAAATATTGAAAAGAATTTACTACTTGCGCATTGGCACCTCCAAAATGGAAGTTATAATAGGTATTTCTTTTACCCCAAATCATCAATATGGTTTTATATACATTCACTTGAAGATCAAAGGAGCAACAATAATTTTACTGCATACAAAGCCTTGAAACATCCTGCTATTCTTTCTTTGATGCACTTCTCCCACATGTAATAGTTCATATAAATAAGACTAAAATATTTAAAAGAATTTACTACTTGTGCATTAGCACCTCCAAAATGGAAGTTATAACAGGTATTTCTTGTACCCCAAATCATCAATATGGTTTTATATACATTCACTTAAAGACAAGATGAGCAACAATAATTTTACAAAATTTGCAATATATTTTTCATACCCTTTATAGTAGTGGAGCTTAAGGCAACATCATCTATATATAAAAGAAGATTAATTGCTTCGGATCCAATTTTAGTAACATAACCATATTGCTTATTACACAATCATTCCTGCTTTTTATCAATAAAAATGCTAAAGAGAGTTGGATAAAGTGGAAAACATTGCTTAACTCTAATTTTTCTCTACAACTAAAATTCTTTCTTAGTGCTTTGATGAGGGTTTCATAAGAGGTTTGAAGGAAAGTAAAAGAAAACCAAGCCTAGCTCTGATACTTATTTTTAAAAGCATACAAAGCCTTGAAACATCTTGCTATTCTTTCTTTGATGCACTTCCCCCACATGTAATATTTCATATAAATGAGACCAAAATATTTAAAAGAATTTACTACTTGCACATTGGCACTTTCAAAATAGAAGTTATAACAAGTATTTCTTGTACCCCAAATCATCAATATGGTTTTATATACATTCACTTGAAGACAAGATGAGCAACAATAATTTTATAAAATTTGTAATATATTTTTCATACCTTTTATAGTAGTGGAGATTAAGGTAGCATCATTTGTATATAAAAGAAGATTCACTACTTCGAATCCAATTTTAACAACATAACTGTATTTCTTATTACACAATCATTCCTGCATTTTATCAATAAAAATGCTGAAGAGAGTTGGATAAAGTGGGCAACATTGCTTAACTCTAATTTTTCTCTAGAACTAAAATTTTTTCTCTAAATTGCTCTATAATTTCAATAATCATTTCTTTGTATAATCTTTGAGTTATAATCATACCTAAAGGGAGGCCAAGTTTATGCAAGCACAACCATAGTTTTGTACAAAGCACTAAATTATATGCTTTTGCAAAATTAATAAAACAAATAAAAACCTTTTTATTAGGTATTGTTACAAACTCATCCAATCTCCCAGAATAACTAAGTGACTAATAGTGGAGTGATTTTGATTAAAATTTACTTCACACTTTTCCCTCACTTGGCTAACTTCAAGCCAAGAATTAATTCTCTTTTCTAGTAGACTACCTAACAAACTTAGCAAAAAGATTACTCAAAATGATCTTTTCATAATTGCTCAAATTATTCTTATCTCCCTTTTTATACAACAAAATAGATTTACTGGTTTTTCAATGTTATCTAATCCTTGATCCATTACTAAATTTATTTGGTGCCAAATTTCTCTATGAATAGTAGGTCTTGCCCACTTTAATAATCCTGCATATAAACCATCTAAATCTATAGTTTTGCTAGATGTTAGCTAGCTTTTCAATACACTCTATAAATTCCTCATGAGTAATTTGGAGAGGTGCTTGTTATACAATTACAATAGAATTATTTTCTCCTATAAATAATTTATTGTAAAATGAGCAATTATCTTGAAAATAAAAATTAAATGATGAAGAGGCTTTATGACAAAAACATTGTTAAAACTGTTTAGGTTTCTTTCTAATGATGTAAGCAAAGTATTTCTACTCCATAAATTTCTTTCTCTTGGTTTTAATCAAGCATTTATAGGTATTAACTAAACTTTGCCTATAACTCTTATTTGCATTTTTAATATTCTGCTTAGCCTACATGCAATCTTCATCAAACCAAGTCTTCTAAGCATCATGTTATTGTGAATGCATAACTTTCTTGTGTGCTATAAGAAAAATTTGTTCAAGCTCCTTATGCTATCTTTCAAAACTCCATTTATTATGTGCTACATCCATATATTTTTTTTTTGACTTCTAGGTTAACTTTGTAATGAAATTTTTTTCAATTCTTATTTTTTGTTATTTGAGAAACAATTTGAATTTGCAATAAAAATTCTACATGATGATGGTAAGACTCCATTAAATCTTCGCCAACTTTCAACTCCTTAATAAATTTAATATCTGCCTAATAACATAACAACAAACTAATAAAAGAGTTACCTTAAAGTCCTATGAAAGTAAACAATAAAGATTAAGAAAATTTAGCAATGCCATTGCAAATAAGATCAAAATTTTTTGTTTATTCTAATAGTTGTTAACTCATATTATTAATAGTGCGATCTTCAGAATGTCATGTCCAACTATGATATTCAACAATGTCTAAACTACAAGCATTATGTTGCCATTGAATCATTTTTGTTTTTTGTGAACCTGTCATTGCATTAAAATCTCTACAAATAAACACTAAATCTTTTGCTAAAAATTCTAGAACATTTTTGTCTAAAAACTAAAAAGAATGATCGTGAGACAACTTTATAAAATCATACAATGTAGCATCTTTAGGGGTAAAATAGCACATGACAAGGAAAGCACAACCATGTTGCCATAAGATTTTTAGCCAAACATATTTTTTAATGATCATCAATTTTTTCTATAAAGCACACAATTTTCAAAAAAAATTCTCACTAACACTACAATGCCATCATAAGGCCTACCTCTTCATTATACTCTTGTGTTTCTTGCAATACATTTAATAAAGTCAACAACTACAAAATATACAAAATCACCATCTATAGAAATTTGAAAGAAGACAACATCACCTTATTCAAATAAGACTTGTTTCAAGATGGTGTGCAGAACTGAAATTTCTTTGTAAATTTAATTTGGGGTCAAATGAAAAGTTGCATTCAAAATATTGAAAAGAACATTGATGGGCCACGATATCGCATGGGCCGCGATATTGCTTCCCTCGGGATATTGCGTACACGATATCGTGTCTTCCCCTGCGATATCGCGTACGCGATATCGCGGTGCGCTGTCATATCTATAAATAAGAGGCGGCTCTCCCTTGTTTTCTCATCCTAGGCTAGAAGTAGGGAAACTTTGGCAGATTGATCACTTCAGAGATAGAATATTTTCCATGTGCCCGCAGTAGGAGTCCCAAAGTGAATGGATCTTTATTCGAGCAAACATTGTACCTAAACACAAGTTTTTGTCTGGCAATAAAGACGAGCTTCGTGGATAAACCTTGCAGTGCATGGAATAGGATTTTATTACATGCTATTTATTACCTTGCAATAACGAAAAATGAGTACGACTTGATTACGAGCATTTAAGGATGTGTATGGATGATCAAGGAAAGGATGCTCATCGTGCTTAGGCTAGATTAGATTCTCTCAACCCTTTCCTCATAGTTAAGTGCCTCAATACAACCACTTTGAGCACATGTGTTACACGTGGGATCCCAGCAACGATTAGCGTTTGGTAACCACGGTTGCATCGGTTTAGGGTGTGTACGGTAAGTGGGAACGAATGCTGACGCTAGGTGATTTAGACTTAGTTCATTAGTTAGAGTTAGTAACTAGTTTCTCAACCCTTCACTCTCTTAGCATAGGAGACATAAAACATAAAAAGCATAAAAATCATATACCTCAAACTTGCTTAACCATACACTGTGACAACTACAAGTAAGTCTGGGAAGACAACGAATAATTAACCCTAAGTGTTCCATAGGGCGTGTAGGCATTTAGTCTGCAGAGTTCGACCAGATCATGTGTGCTACACTCGTATTCGTATGGTTGAGTGTAGGGGTATCTCGCCACTCATCATTGGCGTCGTTGCCAGGGACTAAGTATTTGTGCACCGAATAGAACATAAAGGATGTCACTCACATCGTTGGGAGCCTAAACGAACCTTCGGGTTAATTAATTAAAAGAAAAATTTTATAACAGTAATTAGCACACCGATAACAATGTCTTCTTCTAACAAAAGCAACTCACCGCCTAGGTACAATACACGAAACAATCAGCAATCAAAAACACATAGCCAAAATCAACCAAGTCCTAAACAATACCGAATAGTCTATACTCATTCCGATGAGTATATTCCAAACTTTACCTTTATCCTCCATCAAGACGAACAGCTGCGATGGAGAGATCTACAAGGTAACATCGTGTTACCCGCAGATCGATCAGTCCTTAACATGCTCTTCCGTGCTTTGGCACAGATTAGCATGACAGAATTATTTTCTGAATACGTTGTAGAAGACTTTGATATGAGGGATTATCATCCCACAGACGCACAACGTATTAGGGACTTGAGGCAGGAGAGCCAACATACACTGCTGAAGGGCAAAGCCCCGAATGTCCTTAGCGAAATAGGAGATGAGGAACCCATTATAACGGGTTCTCTAACAAATGATGTTCCCCCTCCTAATGATGGTGAGGAGGTAAGGCATCAGAACCTATGATCAATGATACATAACACTAGTTTTAATCCCCGTGAACGCCAACTATTCACGGAAGGAACAACAACTCATGCTAAGTATGGGCACTTAGATCGTCATCACGATCGGGGTTGAAGCAGCCGAAGAGAAGGCAAGAAGCATCGTCATGGCGATGGTTCCCCTTCTTCTTCTCCTTCATCTCACCACTCACCCTGTCCTTCCACATCTGGGCGCAGCCACCATGAACATAACAGTGAGGATAGGGGTAGACAAAATGAGAGAGGACAAGGGTAAGACTGAAGGGAAAGTAGGGAACAACAAAGACATCACAGGAGTCATGAAAGAGATGATCATGACAAGCCCCTACTTGCAACTCGAAGTATGCTCGACATAATGGAGGCAGTAAGAATTCCAACAAGGCACCAAAGGGACAGTCGGATCAAACGTTTAGACATGAAAAATATTCCATGCTTTGAAGGGGGATACAACTCAGATCCGCAACATCATTTACAAGCATTCCACGATGCCTATGCCTTGTAGAACATAGAAAATGAGTGGCAAAAAGTTAAGTTGTTTCCCAGGACACTGACTAAAGAAGCAGAGAGTTGGTACTGGTCCTTAGAATCGGTAACCATTAGGAGGTGGAGTACGATGCTAGAACTTTTCAACGATAAGTATCAAACGTACTCCAGAGTGTCCAATTTGCGTAAGCAGATCCAAGGCTAGAAACAAGGTACTTATGGACCCTTGGATGCTGCCATGGCCCACTATTACACATTGTTACATCGTTGCCTGGGCCATGGATACGCTCAGTGGGATCAACTTCGCCACATCGTGGATGGGCTAAGGCATGAAACTAGAAGAATCCTTGGGACTTATGCCCAAGGGAGACTATCACAACTTAGAGCCCATGAAGTACATCGCTTGTTGGAACAAGTAGCAAAAGAAGAAGGTGAGCTATGCAAAAGGGAAAGTGCAAAAGAATACAACCGTGATCCCTCCCTTCGAAAGAAAGGAGTGATATTTTGTGATGAGGATGATGAGTCACCACTCGAAGAGTTGGTGAATCAGAAAACCTTGTCGATTCAAAAGTTAATAACCGAGGTATCGGCTAAGATGGACAAATTGTGGGATTCCTTAGACTCCAGACTTGAAAGTGTCTTGAAAATCGTAGAAGAGTCTAAGGAAGAACGAAGTAGTGACAAAGGTAAGACAAAGCAGAGAGATTCAGGCCCTGCACATAATAAGGGTAAGGGGAGAATTCCTATTTCCGATGAGGTTGTGGATTTTGAAACAGATGATGACAGTGGATGTGAGATCTGCCAATATGACCATTCTAAGGGATGTTATCCAATTATCTCACATCTACAGGAGTCTGGGGTGTATGCGCTTAATCCAAGACTCAACCAACGACAAATACCCTGTAGGTTACCTTATCCACAAGGTAACCCAAAGCAGTTCCACCAACCAGTTTTACCAACGTACTATCCAAGTGGAACTCCTCCACAATCCATCAGACAGCATCAGCAGTGGCAATACCCGCAGTCATGGGGGATGCCACCGCCAACACAATAGTACCCTTACTGGTAGCCGGACCCTTATGGTTATTATGTGCAGCAGCTGATTTCTCCAAGTGACTCTATGGGTCACACAACTCCCCAACGTCACTACCAAGTTCGAGAGTACTTTAGGAGGACTCCTTCTCCTTTGGGAGACATCCCACATTCATCCCATCCTCCAACTCCATCTACACCTCTTCCACCTGTAGTTCCCATATCTCCTGCTCCAACAATGGAAGGGGAACTCCCTACTTAACTGCAGCAACGTAACGCTGCGAGAGCTATAAATATTCAACTTGCTGCTGGTTCTGAAAACTGTAAAAAGAGAAGACCCTTCTTCAGAACCAAAAGCCCAGACAAACTCTCACAACAACAAGCGGTTGAGCCCATGTACACTCCTCCACCATCTAACACTTCAGAGCACCCTTCAGTCCAACCAAGCTGTATGCATACGATTATGTTAACACATACCATAACTGACTGGATTAAGGTAGGCCACCTTCCCAGGAAATTATCTAACCCTGGGAGCCCCTCAATCTATTTACAAATCGCCGGGAACAAACCACATAAGGCTCTTCTTAACTTAGGTTCCAGAGTTAATTTAATATCACGAGAAATGTATCAAGCTTGGAACCTATCCCAACTTAAGAAGAGTAATATTCAACTGGAGCTGGCTAACCAATCCATCACCATTCCCTTGGAATTGGTGGAAGACATCATTACCATTGTGTGTGGTTGATCATACCCAGTCAATTTCCTGGTGATTGAAGTTAACAGTAACAACGGGGGCTTCCCAATTATAATGGGAAGGCCATGGCTAAGTACAGTAGATGCGTACCTAGGGATCCACAATCTTTCCTTGTAGATATCTAAGATAAACATATATGGAAAGATCGAGAAGAAGAAAGCTCCATGCATCACATACAGTGACTTAGAGGGTGATGACATGGAAGAATGTTTAGCATTGCTTCCATGTGATCGATGTGCCCAGGAAATACAAATTCAACGGTGCTTGTATGTAGCAACCACACCAGTAGTAGACACCCCATGGTTGATAACTACTAGGAAGAGCAAACTAATATGCACGGAACGAACTGAGGAAACTCATGCTAACAATGAAGGCATAGACACATTGAAGTATGAGCGTCGCCAACTTCCACCCCTCAACCTAAAAACATCAGTGGGGAGAAGTTGGGCACTTTTATGACATTCAAATAGACGTTCGTTATTTCAGATCTCTCCCTTACAATTCAGTCATGGGGGAGATGACCACCTATGCTAACCATTGGAGGCCTTTGGTTCTTTTTAGTTTTTGTTTTACATGTTTTTGTTTTACATATTTTTGTTTTACAAGTTTTTGTTTTACACGTATTTGTTTTACAAGTTTTTACTTAATACATTTGTTTTACACGTTTTTGTTCTACATATTTTTGTTTTAAAAGTTTTTGTTTAACACATTTTTGTTTTACATGTTTTTGTTTTACACGTTTTTGTTTTACACATTTTTGTTTAACACATTTTTGTTTAACACATTTTTGTTTTACATATTTTTGTCCTCCACATTTCTTTAACTTTTCTTGTTTTTGTTTTACAACATCGTTATACTTTTCCATTTTGTGTGTGTGTGTGTGTGTGTGTGTGTGTGTGATCCACTTTGTAAGTTTGTCACCCAATAAGTGTTCTTCACGATGGTATGAACTAATTTCTTATTGATGACTAATGTTTGGTTTTTACCTTTAAGTTACGATGTTGACACTAGGTATGTTCTTTTGGTATGGCAGGCAATGAGTCCACTTCATCCATTCATTCACAAAGTCTATGATCTCTCTTGGCTTGGAAATGTATAGTTCCTTTCTAATAAGAACTTTAACAAATCGGTGACTGGGCATTTCTCAAACTAAGGAAGAGCTCAAGGTTTGAAAAGTGTGTGACTTCAAGGGAACTTGATGCATTTGATATTTTCTTCTTGAGTTTTCTTGTTGTTCCGATGTTACCCAATCATCAAAAGCTGAGCCAATTAAAATAAGAAGTCTTTGCATGGTGTGGTTCTCATGAATAAAGACACGAAAAAAAAGAAAAAAAAAGAGAGAGAAAAAAAATAAAGAAAGTGAGAATTCAAAGCACACCCCTTAGACAAAATAATCCCTTTGGCTACAAGCACTGGTTATGGAACCAAAAACATTCCCTCTAACTAAGGCCCTTCTCGCTTCCCATTCTCTCCTTTGTTTCGTCGGAATGGTGGTGGGTCTTGGAGGAAGCATTCTTGTTATTCAAGTGGATGATTTGGCCAAGTGTGTTGATGCGAAGTCACTGATGTGGTTGGTTTGAGGTCGGAGTTGGAATGAGATTTGCCAAGTCACATTAATCATGTTACACACAAGGGGCTGTACACCACCTTGTTCTTAGGATTCCATTCCATTCTCTTCTCTCCACCCTTCTCTCCATTGTTCACCTCATTGCCAGTTGTATCATTAGTGTATATTTTGGTAGATGCATTATTTTCTTTTTGGTAAATTCTTACGATTAATACTTTAACTCTTGTTCCAACGGACATTCCCAGAGCTTACGGACTCTTTGAATGTGGGTTTGTTAGGGCATTAAGGGCATGAGCCTGCTTTGGGAAGGACCCACTGGCATTCCTATTTGGTGCACTAGTTAACTTCTTTCCCTTAACATTTTGTAATACATTTTGTTTTGTTCATTTCCATCTTGACATCCACTTTATCGATGTCTTAGTTGTCTCTTTTTATCCATTCTTCTTATTCCTTTTCTTTTTCCATTCTCTCGCTATTGGAGGTTCGCGATTAGTCATGGGGGTACGGGGCCCAATTTTTTCGATTTTCTCCTAACTCCTACACCTTTGGTAGTCATCATTATTACATCTCCAGAACCACAATTAGCCATACCACAACCCAGCCAATTGATTGTTCACCGAAGCAAGACATCAACTACATGATAATTCAATTACCCTTGCTAATATAAGATTATGTTGTGTGTGTAGATGGCAATCATGCAACAACGGATCGGATCTGGAAGGGAGCATTTGGAATGAAGCAATGCTGAAAACAGCTATGTAAGGAGCAAGATCGATGACGCGCTTATGGATGGACAACGAAAGACACAATCTTGGCGTTGGTAGCAGCAAGACTTCTTCTCTCTTCTTCTCTCCTCTTCTCTCTTCTCTTTTCTCTCAGTTGCCAACTAAGGCCTGATGTCAATGTAATAAGGTGTTCACCCTTGTTGTTATGAATACCAATTTGTTGTGTTTTGTAATGATGATCCGTTCACATGTCATCCCATTAGATCCATTTGAGTCAATAATCCCATAGCTTCCCGATATTATTGTAAGGAACTTGAGGACGAGTTTTTATTTAGTCATGAGGGTATGATGGAATGCGATATCGCATGGGCTGCGAGTCACGATATCGCATCCCTCAGGATATCGTGTACGCGATATTGCGTCTTCCCCTACTATATCATGTACGCGATATCACGATGTGCTGTCATATCTATAAATAAGAGGCGGCTCTCCCTTGTTTCCTCATCCTATAGTAGAAGTAGGGAAACTTTGGCAGATTGATCACTCTAGAGATAGAATATTTTCCATGTGCCCGCAGTAGGAGTCCCATAGTGAACGGATCTTTATTCGAGAAAACATTGTACTTGAACACAAGTTTGTATTCGACAATAAAGACGAGCTTTGTGGATAAACCTTGCAGTGCATGGAATAGGATTTTATTACATGTTATTTATTACCTGTTATTTATTAACGCGGAATGAGTATGACTTGATTACGAGCATTTAAGGATGTGTACGGATGATCAAGGAACGGATGCTCATCATGCTTAGGCTAGATTAGATTCTCTCAATCTTTTCCTCCTAGTTAAGTGCCTCAGTACGACCACTTCGAGCACATGTGTTACGCGTGGGATCCCAGCAACGATTAGCGTTTGGTAACCACGGTTGCATCGGTTTAGGGTGTGTATGGTAAGTGGGAACAAATGCTGACGCCAGGTAATTTACACTTAGTTCATTAGTTAGAGTTAGTAACTAGTTTAGGGTTTAGGGTTTAGGGTGATAACATGTAGCAAGCTATCCAAAACAAGAAAAAAATGACTTAAGGAATGGTAGAAAAGTGAAAACCAAGAAAATTGGTTGATGTACAAAATGGTAGAAAAAGAGGCAAACGTAGCAATAGCCAAAGCCAAACATAAGATCTTAAATACCTTATATGAGAAACTAGGAACAGAGAAAGAAGAAAAATTTGGTTATCAAAATTGAAATTGAAATTTTATTACATTTTTAGATCCTCTAGATTTAATAAACATAAGAAAAATATAAATGCTATGAGTTTGGAAAACATCATTAAGAAAATACCATGTGTTCTTAGTAACATTTGGAAACAATCAATTAATTTTGCAATTATAATATCCTACCTATGTCTAATATGCTTCAATCCATGACATGGTAGGAAAATGTGTGTTACAACATAAAAATTTGCAAAGGTTTAGTTATTTAATTTAATGCATGTGATCAATTCTTTAATGTTGTCAAATGTGTTTCACTAGATTAGCTCTAATTTAAAGGTTAAAGTATGTCAGTCATGTGAAGGTGGTTCGTAAGAAAAGTAAAGGAAATAAAAGTAAACAAGTATATGCTATATATATAACATATATACATATTACATGATGCATATCTTTTTTTATTGCCTCACTTCTATTTTCTATTTCCTTGTCTATGCATTTGGGTTTTCTGTTTTTTGTTCCAAACAAAAACAAATTTTTACCCTATTTCTTCCATTTCTGAATAGGTACCAAGCCTAGATGTAACATTGCATATGATTCTTTCACTTATAAATAAATTGTGACCTTTGATACTTCTTGTTTCAAATCGTAAAGGGTTTCTAGCATGATAGTTTAGTCCAGAGTGAGGTGTATGATGTGGTCCTAAACTAGTGCTACTCCTAGAGGCAATGGAAAATAACTTTAATTAAGCTAGGAGGAAAAGGGAGAGAGAATCTAAGCTAGCCTAAGTGCGATGAGCATTCGTTCCTTAATCATCCATACACATCTTGGACCTTGTGCATGACTACCACTAGGATTGCCAAGCGCATGGCCTAGGTACACTACTGGGATACCAAGCAGTCACACTTGAATGCTTGTGATGAAGTTGTACTCATTTTGCATTTAAGGAGTTTAGGGTGAAGAGATATTAACTGCGAAAGTAATAAATAATGATAACAATTAAATAATTAAATTAAGTGAATGTTGCAATGATGAAGTAATCTTGATCTTTATTTCCAGCGATGTGCGTGTCCAGGTACGTCACACTCGAATAAAGGATACTGTACAATTACAATCATCACACTGCGAGGGTTGAGAAAAGACTAAAAATGAAAACTAATTTCTAACTAAAAAAAAACCTCCTTTTATCGTGTGCCTAAGGTATATTTATAGGCTTACACAGGAGCCATGATATTGCGTATATGATATCGCGAGCCAAGTCGTGATATTGCATATGCGATATCTTAGGTGCGATATTGTGACCTAATGAATCACGATTCATCATATCCCCACAACTGAATGAAAACTCATCCTGAGAATGAGTCCAATTGATTACACAGTGGATAGGTATGGGATTATTGACTAACTAGAAATTATTCATGCCGTAGTGGGGGATTGAACAAAACAAAATTGGGACACAGACATAGAATTACAAAACTTTGTTGGAACTCATGTGGTTCTAGATGGCAGTGGTTCCTCCATGGGTGCTTTTCCTTTGTCCTACGTGCCAAGCTTCTAAGATTGATACCATTGAAGAAGCGCCTGATGTTTCTCCTCTTCTATCCAAGGATTATGAGTTGTCCATGCTAATGTTCCAATGTTTAATGGAGTTAGCACTTCCCATGGACACGGTAGCTGTGGGAACACTTGATTGGCCTTGACATGCTATGCCGCAAATAGCTATTGTTCCTCTTCATAGGCTTGGGCCCTAACCTCTCCACCTTTTGCTTAGCTAGATCATGTAGTAACAAGAGTTTCCTGATGGATGCTGAATGATTGTGCCTCCTACTCCGCATGTTCTGCATGAGGTCCTTGGCTTTTGCCTCCCCCTAGGTGTTTCGGTGCACCTTGAGAAGGTCCTCCTTGTTGTCCTCTTTTAGGGGCCATCTATAATCACATAAAGATCAATTGTTAGTAAGGTTATTGAAAGAAGTTCAATTATTTCATACTTTACTTATTGCCTTTAGTAAATGTTGAATTCTTTTCTTAGTGTGATTTTAGAGTTAGAAGTTTTTTTTTTCAAGGAAGTTGCCCTAAAATTTTAATGTCGGACTTGGTTTGTTTAGGTGACACATCAAAGGACACATAATGGTTTTGAGGAACGTTTGATAAAATGAGGACAAAGAAAAGAATAGATTTGGCAATGAAGTGCTCGAAGGGTATAAAATGATGTGGTGGTGTGTAACAAGTATAAATTACAAAAGTCATGCAAGTGGGTCCTCCCCAAAGTAGGTTCCAACCTATAATGCCCTTGCGTAACCACACCTTAAAATGTTCGTAGGCACTCGAAGGGTTAAATGTAATCTATATTGATGCAACAGAACACACACATGTTGATACTACTGTGATGAGGTAGGAATTCTATGTGACACAAAACACGAGTCACCAATTCATAAACAACAAGATGAGGAAAATTGTAAAAGGGATTACAGAGATTGGGACGTGAGGTGACTAACTCAGGGCACAATGAATCTTCAGTGTAGGGCATGATTAATGTGTCATTGACATATCGCTCAAAAATCAAGACCAGGTCCATTCCTCTAATCAGTGACATCACATTGTTTCATCCTGTGGTGGACATTCATAAGAGGATCATGACAACAAGGTGTACGATCACTTGGCGTTTCATTTAAGGGAGGAGTGATTGCTTTGCGGCACTTTGATCTTGATCTTTTCTTTTCTTTTTATGTGGCTTCTTTGGCACACTCTGCTTGCTCTTTTTTTCTCTCTCTATTTTTTTTATGAATGCTTAAGCTAGAGAAGCTGCCTACCTTCAGGCATGGGTGCATGTCTTTCCAATGGAACCCCCTAGAATAGCATTAGGGTTCTTTGATTGAATTCCTTTTGATTACTCTTACTTCCATTTTTTATTAGATCTACGAGGATCTTAGTACAACTAAGCGGCATGATAACTCCTACAAAAGTCACCAAAGAGAATCCACAAATCCCCTTGATGTCACACCCTAGTCATTCCTTCTTTGCTCTGGGTATAATGAACACAAGATTACTTTAAGTTTTAATGATTAGGAATATCATTGTACCCAAGGTAGAACCTCTTATTAATGGAATGGGTAGGTGGATGTTGTGGGCTCATTGTTCAAGTAATTTGTTACCTGAGACTTGATAGCGGAGAACAACACCTCAACAATGAGTCACATGAGTGCTTTATTCATAGATGAGATTACTCACAAAAGGATAAAAAGACAGAAAGATAAAGCAATAAATTAAAAGGTGAAAAAATGGAAAACAAAAAGTTAAAAAATTAAAGAAACAAAAAAACATTTATTAATTTTGTGTTGTTAGAATGAAGGATACCCCTCATAGGTAAATGGTTGAGCATGGCTAGAATTAATAAATGGAAAGTTAGAATCCAAGCATGCTAGAAATATTGGGACCTGATCATACTTACCCCATTGGGGTTCACACACTTAATTAGAGTTGACATAGTGGGGCAAGTTATAAGATGTGGTTAATTTATAAGGGCTTTACCCACTATGGTACTTGTGACCGTAAGATGATATGCAAGGATCAACATGTCTCCCTATGTGACTATATTCATTAGGCCCTAGGGTTGTTGGAGTATTGAGTGGTGGCTCTAATAAGGTAACATGAGGTGTTGGGTTCGAAGAGGAAGATGCATCATAGTGTTGGACTTGTGCTGAGTTGGAAAATGTAGTGGTTTCTGAACTATGGTGTTCCTTTCTACAGTCACGTTTAAAGAAGGTACGTTCCTGGTGTTTTGGAGGACCTCCACTATTGTTGGCAGTAGAAGTAGAAGTAATGCTTGTGGGTTGATGCTATGGTGCAAATACTTTGGGCATAATTGGTGGCGATGTAGAAGGAGGTGAAGGATGAGAATATTGTTGTTGAGAAAAAGTGTAAGGTACATGAGGTGGTGACCTTGGCAGAGAGGGTATGAATGGATAGTATTCTAGAGAATGATAACGATGAGGTGAAGTAGAGGGTGATGATCTGGTTAGAGAAACAAGGTGTTGAACATAGTAAGTAGTTGGAGTTGGGACATACAAAGGATATGGTTGGGTCAGTGATGGCCTCCCCCATGACTGGGGCTTTTGCCACTATGCTTGAACTCGATATTTCTGTATAAAATCTAGATGTAACATTCCTCCCCAATGCTCATGTAAATGTGACAAAACTGGGCATTGGCCTTTGGGGTGATCGTATAGATAGATGTTACATCGTTACATTGATATGTGAAGTTGGTAGCTGAGTTCTTATTCTTATTATCTTCTACCCTTTGTTCTTATTGTTGCATGGTGTCCTGTCCTATTTCTTGATCTGGCATAGTTGTGCCTCTACTATTGTTAGCATATTTTCCATCCACCCACTCCGTCATCTTATTAATCTTTGCCTTGATTTCATCTAGTGATTATTGCATTGGCAAAGGTAGAAACAATTGCTCTTCCTCAAGGTGAGTTGATTTCTCCTCTTTATGGTTATGGACCTTTGCTAATTCGAGATTTTGGTCATGTTGAGAGCTTTCAACATTCTCCCATTTAGCCATTTCTTCTTTTTCTTTTGCTACCCACTTAATAAGCTCTTGGAGTTGATGGGTTTGTAGCTCATATAGTTGACCTCGGGCATACATCCCTAGGGTTTCCCTTATTTCATTACAAAGCCCATCTATGATATGGTACATTAGCCTTTCCTCGGAAAACCCATGGCCTAGGCAATTATTTAACAATGCATAATATCTTTCTAAGGCCATTTCCAAGGGTTCATGTTGCTCTGGTTTCCATTCTTGGATTTGTCTCCTCAAGGCCGACACTTTGGCATAGGTTTGATATCATTTAGTAAAGAGTTCTACCATTGTTGGTCAACTACGGATTGATTTTGGTTTTAACAATCGGTACCACATTTTTTCTTGGCCAACGAGTATCATAGGAAAGAGCTTAAGTTTTTGCCACCCATTATCAATATTATTCCATACACAGGCATCATAGAAGGCTTCTATATGTTGTTGTGGATCTGAATCATAGCCTCCTGCAAACTTGGGAAAGTTGTTTAAATCAAGCCTGGGTAGACAGCTTTCTTTGCAATGCCTGCAAGATATTTGAATGGCCTCTTGTATAGGAATTAGGCTCTTAGTAGCCAGCAAGGGCTCATCATCACTAAGTGGGTTGTGAGTTTGTGCGTTGGGACAATGTTGTCATTGTTCATGTTGGTGTTCTCAATTTGTTTTATGAGCTCTATTTTTAGTTCTACGTTGATCCCTTGAAAGATAGCCATCCGTGTCACAATCTAACATTGAAGGAGTACAGAAAGAGAGGGAACTGTAAAACTCGTTATGACTTTTGTAAGTCTTCCAATCATTCCTAAATAAGTTCTTGTTAGTTATCAAGAAGGTCCTAGGCCTTTTGGGCCTCCTCGTTCTATGGGATGTCTCATCCTTACTAGAGGTGTCAGAGTTGGATGATGAAAGTCTTTGAGTATCGTTGGGGTGTTCATGAACATAGGGGACTCCTACATAAAGTTGAGTACTCCAAACTTTGTCTTCATCATATAATTCGTTGGTTCTCCAATGAATTGCCTCACTAGTTGTTGCGTTAGCATAGTCTTGTGAGAGAGACATTGTTGTNTCGGCACTGGTGCCAATGATGAGTGGTGAGGTACCCCTACACTCAACCATACGAATATGAGTGTTTCACGCATGATTCGATCGAACTCCACAGACGGGCTAGTTGTGGTATCTAGATAGTTACTCGCTAATCACAGTTCACTGTCTTCCCACCTGGACTAGTATTTGCTTTGTCACATATGGTTTAGTCTAGAGTGAGGTGTATGATGTGGTCCTAAACTAGTGCTACTCCTGAAGGCAATGGAAAATAACTTTAATAAGTGCGATAAGCATCCATTACTTAATCATCTGTATACATTTTGGACCTCTTGCATGAATACCAGTGGGATTGCCAAATGCATGGCCTAGGTACGCTACTGGGATACCAAGTAGTCACACTTGAATGCTCGTGATTAAGTTGTACTCATTCTGTGTTTAAGGAGTTTATGGTGAAGAGATATTAACTACGAAAGCAATAAATAATGATTATAATTAAATAATTAAACTAAGTGAATGTTGTAATGATGAAGTAATCTTGATCTTTATTTTCGGTCATGTGTGTGTCCAAGTACGTTACACTCGAATAAAGGATGCCGTACAATTACAATCATCACACTGCAGACATGCACTGGGAGAAAGGGTTGAGAAAAGACTAAAAATGAAAACTAAGTTCTAACTAAAAAAAACCTCCTTTTACCATGCGCCTAAGGTGTATTTATAATCTTGCATAGGAGCCACGATATCGCGTACATGATATCATGACCTAATGAATCACGATTCATCACCTATCTTTCTGATGATACATATGCCTTAGTTGTTAAGGATGTTAGTAGTGAGGCTATTGCTAAGACTCAACTATGAGTGACTCATTTAGAGTCATGAAGATAATCTAATGATAGTTGTGAGATTATTTCAAGACTTGTTCATATATATCTTTGGAAGTGAAGATTAACCAAGAGCTAGCCTTTAGAGATGCCTAGATAAAATATATATTCTTTGGAATTTTCAATTTTATTTGAATTATTTGAAAATTTTTGGTATTTCTAGACTTTGAAACATTTTTGAATATTTAATTAAAAACCTCTACCTAGTCAATATCTTGAGACTTTTAGCATAGAACCTTTATTCTTCATGAGGAGGGAAATAAAATAACCTTTCTGATTTAAGTGGTTTTGACTCCATTTCAATGTAGAGAGCCCAGAGTAACCATGAAAACACCCAAAGAGGGACATGGAACAAAAGGTGCATCAATTCTTTATAAGATGAACCCTCTAAACTTGAAAAATAATTTTTGTATATTTTGTATTTATGTAAAATAAAAACCTTTTACATTTTTCGGATACTTCAGCCATGTACCTATTTTTGTGAATAAATAATAAAGTATGATAAATATGAAATTGTCATCTTTACCATTTGAATTTGACATTGCAAGGATCATTTTTCATTTCAACATGTGCTATATGTCTAGGAAATTTTAATATTATTTATCATATATTAATATTTTATTTAATTATTATTTTTAATCCTATTATTTAATTTGTTAAACTTCAAACATGAATATCTTTATTTCTAGACGTCCAATTGTGTTGAAACAAGTGTTGTTGAAATTGTTATTTTGGTACTATTTTATAATACAACTAATGAAATTTTTCAATATCTACATTTTTGTGGTTGTGTAAATCTCTAATTTTCTTTAATAAATTTTATTTAATTATGTATGTGAGTAATATGAAATTTTTCTTTGTTGTATTACTCTAATGTATTTATGCCTCTAATTGATAATTTTTTCTCTATTTTATGGCTTCCTTTTGAATTATTAAATTGAGGTTAAATCTAGATTCTTAGGGTTTTGTAGCATTTCTATTAGTTATTTATAATATTTTATAAATAATTAATAGGGGTGTTAAAGTTTGGTATTCTTACTATTTTTTTCAAAACTCATATCATATATATTTCTACTGTCCATTAGATCCAAAGAATCTACAAACATAATAATATTTTAGTTTTAGCTATTTGTATAGGACAGTTAACATATTTATTCTTCATAAGGATTTCTGAGCCATCTACCTATTTCAACTATCAGATGATTAGATTTCATTTGTGCTATGCTAATCGTGCATCATGAATAATAATGAATAGCAGTAAATAAATAGTTTTTCTTTGAATTAAGGCCTCCTTAATACTATTCAAATAGAAATGTTTTTTTTCTTTATTTTCCCAAATTTTTTTAAATACTATTTATTTTACTAGTTTGCAAATTTGCCTAGGTCTAGAATAAAGAATATACCATTGAATATTCTATTTATTGAGCCATAGAACTCCCTCATGATATCATTCTTTATTATGAATTTTCATCATCACTTTTTTGAACTATTTATCCAATGAAGATGCAAACAAATTATGACTGTAAGCTATAAGTTGACAAATAGCTTTAACCTCTAATGACATCATCTCTTCTTTAAGAAACATAATAGCAAACTATGTTTATCTTTTCACTTTAAAGTCATCGAGCAAAAAAACCCTTTTAAATTTCTTCTTTGTATTTCAAATATTAATTTAATAGAGTAGGACCTCATACAAAGCACCCATAAAGGATAATAAGTTAAACAATGGTATGATAAAGTTGTTTTCAAACATCTCAAGCTAGAATAGATTCCTTCTTATATTTTCTTTTTAAAGTGAATGAGCCTTTCAAACCACTTACTTTTTACAAATTGTTACCCAAACTGTCATGCATAATTTTTGACTTTACAAGTGTTTCACTACCACCCATCAATCCAACCAATATTACCAATAGTTCTTTTTTTTTTTCTTTTGCATTCTACAAAGACTTTAAAATATTTTTCAAATTGGGTTTTATGAATATATTAGCATTCATTTAAATAAGCTCCTAGTTTTAAAAGGAGAAAAAATTAATCTTGAAGAGAAAATTACTAATAGGAAAATGGTCTAGAAAAGCAACATCTATATGCACTTCTACTTTACTTATAGGCTTCTAAAAAGAAATATTAGAGATGTAAAATATATCAATCCAACAATAAATTCTATCATTTCTTTGCTAATAATTACACTAAGTATAATTATTCTCATTTGAATGATATGTGAATAAACATCCAATCTCAAAAAGAAAATATTTTTCTTTAGAATTTCACCACTTTTCTTTTTCTTAAGAAGATATATTAGGAGAAAGATCATCAAGTTTATTTAAATGACATTCAACCATATTGAAATCATCTTTAATAATCCAAGGAACTTTAAGCAAAGATCGAAGATATTTCAAGACCTTTAATTGATCTTTTGAATTATTAGGCGCATAAATATTATAGAGTCCAAAGTCTCCTTTTTCACTATGATAAGTAATCCAAATAACTCTTTCAAGGTTGTTAGAGACAAGATTCAAAACTTTTCTAGTCTAATGTTTATTAACTAGAATAGCAAAACCTCCTTTGTTAACTTCATTAGCAGCAATAAATAAATAATGTAATTCTTTAAAATGCATAACCAACAAAACTAATATCATGCACTAAAATATTAATCTCTAACAAAAAAAAGAAAATTTGAAGATAAATGCTAATTTAAAAGATACTCCCTAATAATATTTTCTCAAAAAATATTAGAAAGATCCCATATATTCCATGATAAAATTATGTGAAGAGGATTCCCGCATCCTTGATTTTTTAAGTTTAGCATTTGTCTCATAATCCATTACTAATACATGAAAAAAGTACTACCTAATGAGAAAGCATTTGGAACATTAATAGTAGTAGAAAGAGAAAGAAGTGTCTTAGGGATTTTTGAATTGAGATCAGTATCTATAGGCCTCTTTTTTTGTGTTACACTAAGTGAAATCTATTTGCATTAGCACTTTCATTGCTAGTCTATGCTAAATGTTTTTTCCTAAAGATGAATTCTCTTTAGATATAGAGAATTTACTAGTGCCTTCAAATTTAAAAGAACTAATAAAAGATTAAGAACTTATTGTAGAAGATTTCATTTGTGCCTATTGAAAATTTCCATTATTTTTCTTTTCTAAAAATTCTTGTTTCTTTTACTCACAAATAATTTTTTTATTGTTTTGGAGGAAATTTAGGTAAATTAATCAAAAAAAAAATATGTACAGTAGTTAGACATCCCCAAAAAATGAGGAGAGAAGTCTCCCCTCACCCCCCAAAAGACCCCCTTTTACAATCAATGAATTGCAAGTCCATCCCCTAGGACCTCCAACCTGCTAACCCAGCAACCACAAAAAAATAGAAAATAGCCAAAACAACCAATAAAGAAACAAAGCAACAATAGCTGCCCAACCAACCGTACCCCAGAGCATAAACTAAATATGGAATGATAGCCTTGTACAACGATAATAGCTCCATTTTTGGCCATGAATTGTTGACCTTTTGGTATGTCAAAATGTTAAGGAAAATGGAGTACAAGAATGTTTATGTGGTTTCTATGTTTATAGGAGCAAGAGCAAAGGATTCAAGGACTCATAAGCAAATTCAAGATCACAAGGACTTAAGGGAGCATGGATGAATACAAAGAATTCAAGCAAAATGTGTCTATTTTGTTGAGGATAATTCTTGGATGTTTTTTCTTATTTTGGAGTGTTTCTAGATCATTTTGATGAGTCTAGGAGGTTATAAGATCTATGGGAACTTGTTTGGAGGCATCTGAAGGCTTCCAACATCAAAATGAGCAATTTCATTTTTGGTTCCTACAGAAGATACATCTTTTTCATACCAAAGACATCTTTTTGGTAGGTAGCATAGTCAAAGATGTCTCTGCAAAATAGCATACATCTTTCATCAAACATTTCCAGAATACAAGTTAATTTCAAAAAGACATCTTTCACTAGATAAAGACATCTTCCCATAATGAAGATTTCAAAAAGACATCTTTCACTAGATAAAGACATCTTCCCATAATGAAGATTTCAAAAAGACATCTTTCACTAGATAAAGACATCTTCCCATAATGAAGATTTCAAAAAGACATCTTTCACTAGATAAAGACATCTTCCCATAATGAAGATTTCAAAAAGACATCTTTCACTAGATAAAGACATCTTCCCATAATGAAGATTTCAAAAAGACATCTTTCACTAGATAAAGACATCTTCCCATAATGAAGATTTCAAAAAGACATCTTTCACTAGATAAAGACATCTTCCCATAATGAAGATTTCAAAAAGACATCTTTCACTAGATAAAGACATCTTCCCATAATGAAGATTTCAAAAAGACATCTTTCACTAGATAAAGACATCTTCCCATAATGAAGATTTCAAAAAGACATCTTTCACTAGATAAAGACATCTTCCCATAATGAAGATTTCAAAAAGACATCTTTCACTAGATAAAGACATCTTCCCATAATGAAGATTTCAAAAAGACATCTTTCACTAGATAAAGACATCTTCCCATAATGAAGATTTCAAAAAGACATCTTTCCCAAACAAAGACGTCTTCCCAAAATTGAAGGCAGATACAAAAATATGTCTTAGGCATGAAGAAGACATCTTTCATGATTGTTAGTGATCATTGGCTAACCGTTGCACGAGTTCTAAGATGGATTTAGAAACATGGCAACTACAAGAAGACTTCATATGCATTGGGAAAAGTGCAAGCTTATGTGTAATAATTGTATTCTCTATTTCTCCTCATTGTATTATCATTTGGTAGTGTAAAGTGTGTTGTACTTCAAATTACAAGGATTAGCAAACCTAGTTGCATTCATTCCTTGTAATTATTGTTCTCTTGTTGCCCTATAGGGTTGATGTGCTTCTTGCAGGAAAGCATCTTGCTTGAGCTTGTTGAGATGCTATAAGATTAAGTTGTTGGTGCTACAGTACAACACTCCAATGTGAAGCTTAAGATTGTAAAGGTTGTGGAAGCCTTGAACCATATTTTCAAGCCTAATGGGACCTTGCGGGGTTCAATGATTGGTGTTGTGGTACAACACTCCAAAGTGGAGCTTGAAGATTGTATAGGGTGTGGATCCTTCAACCACATTCTGAGAGCAACAAAGTTTGACGGTGTGCTTGCAAACTACCCTCAAAGTGTGGACTACCCAAGTTGGTGAACCATGTTAAAATTGGTGTGTGTTTTGTGTTAAAGAATTTTTATTTGGAGAACTTATTCATTCCTTCCCCTCCCCCCCGCCCCCCCCCCCCCTTTCTAATTTTAATGATCTACATGAACTACATCCAACATTGCTCTATGGTGCTTAGTGTCCACAAAAGCCACTGCTTCCTAGAACTCTTTAAAAGCAGTCATTTTTCTCGCTTCTTCCATAGGGTTTCCCTACCCATCTAGGTGAAGCTCCTTACCTTGGTGCTAGATGTGCCTTCTCAGCACCCCATAGGATGCATTGCACTGAATGTTCATGATGACATATGGGTAGCACCCCTCTCAAAGCCACAAACATGCACTATTTTTGTGATCCTAGTCAAGTAGATGTTGTATTAGCACCTCCTCCCATGCTTTCTTCTCTTTATGCTCCTATTGCTCCCTCTCCCTCTATTCTTGGAGCTGGGCCTCCTCTTGTAGCTTGTCCTAAACCTTTTTCTTAAGCTTATCTTCCAAAGCATGCAAGGCCACCACCTTTGCCAAATTGTGGTAGATCCTCTCTGCCTTAGCTACCTCCTCATACTTCTACATTAGACACTCCAGCTCCTGCTGAAACTCCTCCTCCCACTGCCTTAGCCATGCCTCCCAAAAAACATCCTCCTTTGCTTGGATTCACTCCATTATCTCTGGCTCCACCACTTTGCTTGAGATTGCTAAGACCCCCCAAACCACACCACCTGGCTCTCTCCTTGTTTAGATGTACCTACTAGTGAGCCACGATATTGCGTCTGACCTTGCAATATCATGTATGCAATATCACAGCATGCTGCAATGCCTATAAATAAGAGGCGGCTTTTCATGTTTTAGGCATCTAGAGTTAGTCCCTTAGCCAAACTATAGCAATTTTACCATTCCAGAGTTAGAATAATTTCCATGCACCTGCAGTAGGAGTCTGAAAGTGAACGGATCTTTATTCGAGCAAATTGTACCTAAGCACACATTTGTGTACGACAATAAATACAAACTTTCTGATAAACCTTGTAGCATATGGACTAAGCTAAATAGGATTTAATTATTGTTAAATGTTTAAATGGTTTCCTAGATAATTAATCTCTCTCAACCCTTGACTCTCCTAGTTAAATGCATTCAGTACGACTGCTTTGAGCATGTGTGTAATGCTTGGTAACCCTGTAACGAGTAGCGTTTGGTAATCCTAGTAGCGTTGCACTGGTTCAAGGTGTGTGCGGCAAGTGGGAACGGATACTAATGCTAGGACAATTAGAACTTAGTTAGTGAATAGTTAAAGAAAGTTAGTTATTTAGTTCTCTTCACCTTTCCCTACTAGCATAGGCATTAAAAAGATAAAAGTTATAAAAATCACATACCTCAAACTTACTTAACCATACAACCGTGACAATATAAGTAAGTTTGGGAGGACAAAAATTGGTTAACCTTAAGTGTTCCATTAAGGCGCGTAAGCACTTAGTCCTTGGAGTTTTGACCAGATCGCGTGTGAGATGCTTGTATTTGTATGGTTGAGTGTAGGGGTACCTCACCACTCATCATTGGTGCTATTGCCGGGGACTTAGTTGTTTGTGTGCTATGTAAAACATATGAGATCATTCATAGCATTAGGATGTTAGAACAAACCCTTAGGGTTGATCAAAAGAAAAAAATAAGATAACGGTAAATAGCACATCGAACAAGACAAAAATGTCTTCTTCTTCGCACAAAAGCACTTCACCACCTAGGAACAACATTAGAGACAGTCAGTAGAACAACACACATAACCAAAATCCGCCAGTTCCTCAACAATTCTGTGTGGTATATATTCATCATGATGAGTATATACACAACTTTACCTTTATTCTCCATCAAGATGAAAAATTGTGTTGGAGAGACTTGGAGGGTAACATAATGTTGCCTCTAAACCAAGCAGTTCCCAACATGCTCCTTCGTGCTCTTGCACGAATAGGCATGTCACAATTGTATGCAGAGTACATTGCATGTGATTACGACACAAGGGATTACCATCCCACAGAAGCACAACATCAATGGGACTTGCGATAGGAGAGTTACGACACATCTTTGAAGGGCAAAGAACCCTATAACGCTCCACCCGTCTTAAGCAAAATTGAGGGTGGTGAACCTATTTCAATAGGTTCTCCACAAAACGATGTTCCCCCTCCTAACGATGGTGAGGAGGTGGTGTATTAGAACCTTCACTCCATGATTCACAATCCTGGTTTTGATTCCCATGAACACCAAGTGTTCAACGAGGGAACACAAACACATGATAAGGATGGACATTCTAATCGTCATCACGATCAGGGATGGGACCACCAAAGAGAAGGTAGGAAACATCGTCATGGCGATGGTTCTCCTTCTTCTTCACCTTCATCATCACATTCACCCTCTCCTTCAGTATCAAGATGCAGTCATAAGGAACCTGACCATGAGGATAAGGGTAAGCAAAGTGAGAAACCTCAACAAGAGAGTTGGGAACGAGGACGAGGGCATTCTAGAGAATCACAGCATGAAAGAAGGGAGAGTAGGGAATTGCATAGACATCACAGACACTATGAAAGAAATGACCACAAAGAACCCCTACTTGCAATTTGAAGCATGTTAGACATCACGGAGGCTGTTAGAATTCCTACAAGGCACCAAAAAGATAGCAGGATCAAGAGATTAGACATGAATAACATCCCACGATTTGAGGGGGGATACAACGCTGATCCTCAAAACCACTTACAAGCATTCATGATGCATGTGCCTTGTAGAACATTGAGAAAAAATGGCAAAAGCTAAAGTTGTTCCTAAGGATACTAGTAAAAGAAGCAGAAAGTTGGTATTGGTCCTTAGAACCAGAATCCATTCGAAGGTGAAGTATGATGCTAGAACTATTTAACGATAAGTATCAAATGTACTCCCAGATGTCCAACCTGTGAAAGCAAATCCAAGGATGAAAGAAGGGAATTCATGAATCGTTAGATGCTACCATGGGCCGATACTATGCACTGTTACATCGTTGCCCGAGCCATGGTTACTCGCAGCAGGATCAACTATGCCATCTCATAGATGGACTTAGGCATGAAACCAAGAGAACCCTTGGAACATATGCCCAAGGGAGATTATCAAAGCTTAGGTCCCATCAGATTCATAGATTTTTGGAGCAAGTAGCTAAGGAAGAAGGGGAGCTATGTAAGACAGAAAGTGCGGAAGAGTACAACTGCAATCCTTCCCTCTGAAAAAGGAGAGTGAAATTCTGTGAGGAGGAGGAAGAGTCACCACTCGAAGAGATGGTGAATAGGAAAACCTTGCCGCTCCAAAAATTAACAACAAAAATGTCGACAAAGGTAGACCAAATGTGGAAATCCTTAGATAGTAGATTTGAAACCATTCTCAAAATCATAGAGGAGTCTAAGGAGCGAAGTAGTGACTATGAAAAAAAGAAAAAGAGGGATTTGGACCATGCACGTAACAAAGGTAAGGGTAAAATGGCCATCACTGAAGAGGTTGTGGATTCTGATATGGACAATGATGGTGGATCTGAGATATGCCAGTATGACCATCCTAAGGGATGTTTCCCCGTAATCTCACATCTGCAAGAGTCTAGGGTGTATGCACTTAACCCACGACTTAACAAACGGCAAACACCTCGATGGTTACCTTATTTCCAAGGTAACCCGAGGTAATTCCACCAACCATTAACGTATTATCCAAGTGGAACTCCACAATAACCTATTGAGCAACACCTACAGTGACAATACCCATAGTCATGGGGGATGCCACTACCAAGGCAACAATACCCTTACCGGCAATTGGATCCATATGGCTATTACGTGCAGCAGCCAATCTCTCCACATGACTCTGTCGATCATGTGACTCCACAACATCACTAACATCACTACCAAGATTAGGAGTATTATAGGACTCCTTCTCCTGGGAGAGATAACCCTCAAACATACCATCCTTCAAATCCATCCACATCTCTCACACCGATAGCTCCATTGCCATCCCCTTCAGCAATGCAAGGGGAACTCCCCACTCAACGACAGGAACACAATGCTACGAGAGTTGTAAACCTTCAACCCGTTGCTGATTCTGACAACCGCACAAAGAGAGGACCTTTCTTCAGAACCAACTGTCCAAATAGGCTCTCACAACCACAAGTGGTTGAGCCTCTGAATGCTTCTCCATCAAATAAGGCTTCAGAGCTCCCTTCAAACCAAAAATAGAGCTCAACTCACACAATTATGTTAACACATACCATCACTGACTGGATTAAGGAGGGCCACCTTCCCAGGAAATTCACTGATCCCAGAAGTCCTTTAATGTATCTCCAAGTCGAAGGGAATGAACCATGTAAAGCTCTTCTGGACTTAGGTTCCGGAGTCAACTTAATATCACAAAAGATGTATAAATCCTGGAACCTTCCTCCACTAAAGAAGAGCAATATTCGCTTAGAGCTGGCTAACCAATCCATCACTGTTCCCTTGGGACTTGTGGAGGACATTGTTACCACTGTATGTGGTTTGTCATATCCAGCTGATTTCCTAGTGATACAAGTAAACAATGACAAAGGGGACTTCCCAATAATAATGGGAAGGGCATGGCTAAGCACCATAAATGCATGCCTAGGAATTTGTGATCTTTTTCTAGAAATATCTAAGGAAAACACTTTTGGGAAGATCGAGAGGAAGAAATTTCCATGCATCACATACAGTGATACAGGGTGTGATTACGTACAGGAATGTTCAACATTGCCTACATGCAACCGGTGTGCCCAAGAAATTAACATACAAAAGTGTCTGTATATAGCAACCACACAACGAGAAGACACCCAGTGGTTGATAGCTAATTAAGAGAGTAACTCACCAAAGTGCATGGAATTAAACGGGGGAAAAACTTGCACCCATGTCAAAAGGATAGATGCACTAGAGCAACAGTGTCACCAACTTTCAACCCTTAACCTAAAAACATCAGTAGATGGGAGCTGGAAATTCTTACAAAATTTAAACAAATGCTCCAATAGGAGAATAGTAGTCGATGTGCAAGAAATTAAACCTTATTAGAAACTTAGAATAGCTGGTGCACATAATACCTCTGAGAGAGGATGACCTCGCTCATTATTTTCAATCTTCTCCTTTCAACTTAGTCATGGGGAGATGGCCACCTATGCTAATCAATCAAGGCCCTCAGTTCCTTTTTAAGTTTTTGTTTTATACATTTTTTTTTACAAATTTCTTTAACTTTTCTTGTTTTTGTTTTGCAACATCGTTCATAATTTTTCGTTTAATCATGTGTTTATTTATTTTGTTAAGTTTGTTATCTAATAAGTGCTCCTAAAGATGGTATGAACTCTATTCCATTGGTTGCTAATGTTTGGTTTTTACCTTTGAGTTATGATGTTGATACTAAGGTATGGTTCTTTTGATATAACAAGCAATGAGTCCAGGTCATCCATGCATCCATGAATTTCTATGGTCTCTCTTGGCTTGGAACTGTATAGTCCCCTTTACTTAAATAATAAGAAATATCAACAAATTAGTGATTGGGCATTTCTCAAACTAAGGAAGGACTCAAGGACTGAAAAGGGTGTGACTTTAAGAGAACTTGATGCATTTGTGTTGGCCATTCTCTTGGGTGCTTGGATGTTTCCTTCTTGAGTTTTCCTTACCATTTTGACATTGCTCCATTATTGGGAAGCTGAGCTAATAAAAATAATAAGTCTTTGCATGGTGTGGTTCTCACGCAAAACATAAAAAAAGGTGAGAATTCAAAGCACATCTTGTACTGACCTAAATCATCGATGTAAGGCTGGAAGGGAAACAGACACCGAGAGATCGTTGGACAACCACAGTTGACTCTACCTTCGCTTGAGGGCAAGCTGGAAAAGGGAACGAAGGCAGAGTGCCTTGGATGGTTTGCACGCAAATCAACCAAGGATTTCCCTGATCGTAGGCTACGGTTAGCGCTGGGGTTATCGTAAACGGTATGTAAATGGAATGTAAACAATGATACGAAATGTGAATAAAGCGTACAGGATTATGAATAAAGCATAAACAAAGTTATATTTGTAAAGCATAAAAGGAACTTAAACAATGTGAATGGGAGGCAATAATGAAACTGTATTATATTGTTTTTTAAAAAAATGTGCATCAGTCAAAGAGTAGTTGCACAAGTGTGAATGGCAAGTCAAA
>MNCI01000217.1:165878-182563 GCA_015680685.1 Gnetum montanum
TATATATATATATATATAACTTTTCCATAATAACACATTATATTGAAAAGCTTATTGTATGAGATGTGACTTTATTTTGGAAAACTGAAAAGCATTGTAGCATTTATAGTTTGCATTTTTTTTCATTTTTTTTCTAAAATATTTTAAATCATAGCAAATTCATGATCATATACAATTAATAGATAGCATGACAATTAATGAGTAGTTAAGATGTCACAAGTAAAAGTTAGTTTTAAGTAATAAAACAAAAAATAAAAAAAAACTCTAATAATTGTATAATGCAAGCACCACATGGATTCATTGTATTGCTTTTGTTGAGAGTTTTTATAGTACAAACATTAATTATACATACCTTTCACCATACAACCAATATAATATTTTGAACCTTAAGCAAAATATGATGTTGCTACCAATGATAGGTAGCTCAAAGTGGTTAGCTTATTATCTTGTTAGGCAAAAACGTTTCTAGTCCAAGTCACACTTTAGGCATTATTATCTTGCTTTAAAATTATTCTAAATTATCATATTTGTTTTGATACAAATATTGGTATTAAGCCACAACTTTCTATCTTGAATTCTTTTGTTAGTTTAAGTTCAAGCATGAATGTTGAAAAGTGGTGTAAAATTTGTTAGGACTAATACCTTCCCCCCTACTAACAATTAATTTATTTTACTTATCTTTTTTCAAAGTAATAATTGTAAAATGGGAAAATTTTTTCTTTCCAAATGTCTACTTAGTGTCAAGCTTATGATGTATTCTGAATTTTCTTTACTCATTATTCATTTGTTTTTTGGTTAAAAAATTACACTTTTCTCTCTCCATCTCCATTATGCTATTAAGTTCTTCCTCTATCTCCATGTCCATTGTGTTGTTGAGCTATTATATGTTAATGATGTTGAGCTCTGTGATTGTTCTGTGTTAAGATTTGGGATTGTTCCTTGTTGCTCCTTTGTATTTTGTTTTTTGAAGAATGTTTATGTTTTCATGCTCTCAAAGATGTGTGCAAAGGTTGTTTTACCTCTTTTAACCATGGGTGCAAAGCGCTCCATTTATGTTTATTTGTCAAAAGAGGATGTACTAATATTCTTAGGTTAACTGCAGATTGTTTGGTATTTTATTTTTATTAACTTCTATTTATTTTTAAAATGTAAATATTTTTATAAGTTTTAGTGTATAGATACTTTAAAATGTAGATTAACAAGGAACAAACTTTCTAAATTTCAAAGATTTTCATCCTAACCTGTTATGTACATTTTATAGCTTTTAAGAGTTTTATGGTGTCTTATGACAATTTTTGTAAGTGTATTATGACAACTTTCAAGACCTTTCTGAAGTTCAACCCTTTTCAAAGCTACTTTCTTAATTATTTTTCTTTTGCTATTCTAACACTTGTTTATTATTCTTATTTCTATAAATGATCTTATTTTGTATTTCTACCCTCTTTCTATCATTTTTAGCATCTTGTGTCATTCTCTTTCCTCTATGACATATTATGCATAGTGACATGACATGGTCAATGTTTGACAAAAATGACACCTTGGAAATTTTGAGTATGTATGGGTGTGTTTGAGGTGTTAAAAAGCTAGAAGATAACAATTAGGTTACTAATATTGGTTGGTTGGGCATGATAGTTAACTTTAGAGTTGGATCATCACCTTAGTGACAATGTAATAAACATTAGTAGGATTTCATTAACTAAAATGATTTGCAAGAAGGCAACTGATATGAAGAATACAAATAAAAACACTTTCTATATTACAAGAATGCAACACCATAAAAATAGAAGACCACAAAGAGGGGTGTTGGAACTTGAAATAAGTGAAACATAGATACATCTTAAGATATATAATCCAATTAGAATTTTATATAACTCAACATTGCCTATCAAAATCAGACCCATGACATGGAGCTTCTAAATCAAGTGTCTTACCACTACGCTAACACCTTAATGTTGGCAAGGCCACAAAGAGGGGGTGTTGAAACCTAAAATAAGTGAAACATAGGTACAACCCAAGATATATAGTCCAATTATAACTTTATATAATTTAGCATTGTCCACCAAAACTAAAGCCATGACCTAGAGTTTCCAAATCAAGTATCTTACCACTAGGCTAACACTTCATTGCTGCAAGATCACAAAGAGATCCCTCACCAACATACCACAAAATAAAAAATGACCATGGAATAAATTTTTGAATACTATGGAATAACTTTTTTAAAAATTTATTTTTCTTTCATCATGTAATCTCACGATCTCGATTACCTACCAGAATAAGGGATGAGGGCTAGTTTGAATATTGGAATTACATAGTGAAGACTAGTCCAAAGAGATTGGGATTCAAACCAACACTTATGGTTGTGCCTTGGAATCATCTTTGAGTCTAGATTCAATTAAAAAAAATTTTGCAATTGTAGAATTATCATGAAGATAAAGTTTCAAATCCATGATTCCCCAAAAATATTTCAAGTGGATACAACAATCATCATCATCCTAGCATTGTCCTAACAAAATGGGATTGGCTACATGAGTTCTTTTTGCCATTTGCCTCTATGAAGAGTTAAATATTTTTTTATTTGTAGTTTCTTTAAATTATATTTGATTTTTTTCATATCTTCTTTGATCTTCTTTTAAGTCACTTTTCTGGAACTATGATGTAACAACATTTGTTTACAGGCTTATTGTTTGATCTTCTTTGCGCATGTCCAAATAATCTAAGCCACCATTCTTGTAGCTTATTTGAAATAAACATTATTCCAAGTCTTCCAATGATATCTATGTTATGGAGTTTATCTCTTCTAGTAACATTCAACATCAATTGAAGTATTTGCATTTCTACCACACTGACTTGTTATTCATGCATCTTTTGTATTGTCCAACATTCAACACCATATAAGATAACAAGCCTTATTGTTGTCCTATAAAATTTCCCTTTTAATTTTATTGGTATTCTTTTATCACATAGAATACCATTAGCTTGGCTTCATTTTGACCATAATGCCTTAATTCTATTTTTGATATATTTATTAATTTCACCATCTAATTGGAGGATTGATTCTAGATAGTGAACATATTTGTAGTAAAGGACTTTTTTGCTTGAATTGTCTCTTGTATTTCATCATTATTTATGCTATTATTAAAATTGCATTCCATATATTTTGTCTTACTTTTGCTAATTTTTAAGTCTTTTGATTCTAGAGCATGTCTCCACTTCTCCATTTTAGCGATAATATTTTCTTGAGCTATATCCACCAACACAATATCATTTACAAATAGCATACACCAGGGGATTTCATCTTGTATTTTCATCGTTAACTCATTCAGAATAATGGTAAATAAGTATTGGCTAAGTGTAGACCCTTAATGTAGACCTAAATGCATTTATTAAATACTTAAAGCACAACACTAGGTAAAGAATGACAATTGAGTTTTCAGGAAACTCTTGCAAGTAAAATCTACATGAAGATAAATTCAAAATTTTAATGGTAAATTTACATGCACTATTTGACTAGCATTTAATAGATCTCAAATGTTTGCTTAAATTACACACACATATAGTGACTATATGTGCAGAAAAGAAAATATGCATCTAGCTTTCAGTATACATTAGTTATGGTAAAGTAAATACAAGCCTTAAATTGTAAGTTAGAGGTTTTAAAGCTACTAAAGAGGATCCTAATAACTATACCTCAATATCCTTGAGTTTGGTTTTTAGTCTTTAGCAACTTTTAATAGTCTTTGGATCCCTATTTTTAGTAATACTCCATTTTTATCATTCTTTCTTTTTTTTGTAATTCATTTGGATTTTGATTTTTAGTGTTTCATAGTTTTTGCCAATCTTTTGATACCTATTTATGATAACAATCTTATTTTCATCATTTTTGCATTATTTTTGACATTTGTTTGCAATTTGATTTTCAATATTTATCAGCTTTTAATAGTCTTTTGATCCTTGTTTTTGGTAACAATATCTTTTCATCATTTTTGCATTTTTTGTAGTTCATTTGAAATTTTTTTTAATCCTTTAGTAGTTCTTTTGATCCATGTTTTTGGTAACAATATCTTGTTTATCATTTTTTGCATTTTTCTATAGTTCATTTGTGATAAATCATGTTTTCAATCACTCCGATATCAGGGTGGTTGCGATATTGGATACACAATATCGGGTACATGATATCACGGCCCAAGATGCGATATCGTACATTCAATATTGCAGGGTTACTCCTGGGTCTATAAATACAGCACCCAGGTGCACAATTCGGGGTAAGTTTCTAGTTGTTAGTAGCAAAGCTCTTGCAATTTGTCCATTTGAAAGTTAGAATATTTTCCAAGTGCTTGCAACAAGAGGTCTAAGTGTGAACAAATCTTTATTCAAACATTGATGTACCTGACCACACCATTGTGTTGGTAATAAAGATGAGCTCTTTGATCCATTCCTTGCGGCACTTAAGATTTTCTTTCATATGCATTTACATATTGTTATTTCATGCAATTTCTATTAATGTTATTTATGTAGCAATTGATTTTGATCTATTAAGACAATCATTAAATTACACAAGCACGACCCCTTCGAGCATGCGTGTGACACTTGGTAGCTCAGAAATGATTAATGTTTGACAACCCAACAGTGTTTGCATGAAGTTCAGGATGTGTCCAAGAAGTGGGGATGGTTACTTGTGTTAGGCTAGATTAGACTATAGTTTACTTAGCAATTAATCGCTCTTACTTTGAATCACTCTTATTTTGATTCTTGTTCTAGATGAGTAATTCCATAAAAACACAAAATAATAAAAATCATATGCCTCAATCACACTTAACCATACAATTGCATTCCACAAGTGGGACTAGGAAGACAACAAATGAACAACATGCACACACTGTTTAGCTCTAGTGTACTTAGTAATTACAATCTACAAAATTTAACTGGATTGCACGTGAACGCTTATGATTCATATGGTTGGGTGTAGGGGTACCTTTCTGCTCATCAATTTGGAATTTGATTTTTAGCTTTTAGCATGTTAGAATAGTCTTTAAGAGCTTAGATTCCATTTTGTATTTTTTAATTAGCATTTAGAATGTGTGTTTTCAGTTTTGACACTAATATCTTTCTTTATTTTATCATTCTTTAGGTTTTGGTAGGTATTTGGATATGTCTCCTCAACACCCATGGATCATTTAATATGTGTTATATATATATATGGTACTTGGTAATTATTTGGCTTTGGATTTGGGTTAACAATACCTACATGGGTCACCTTTCTCGTTGGATGCTCTAACAATCTTTGTGGTGCTTACATCAATCACCTTTCTTGGTAAGGAGTCAAACACTTATACAAGTCTTCTTTCTCAATAAGTGTCATATTTCTTTTGTAGTGCCTACATGGATTATCTTTCTTGGCAAGGAGTCAAATACTTATGCAGGTTGTACTTTTTGTTAACTATCATTTTGTTCAATTTTGGTTTTGGTTTGGATTTTGTGGATGGTGGTAGAACCTTTTCTATTATTTTCTTTTGTATACTTGGTTTGGTTATTATTTATGATTTGATCTATGCATGTTTATATTTTTGTTGTCAACTCTATGCTTGTAGCTACCTCTTGTGCATAACTATCAAACCACCTAATGTTTGAAACCAAAACCCATAAAGAGGTATTTTGTAGCTTATTTTTCCAACTTAGTCTTAGGATTGATTCCCCTTGTGTTTTCATGCCTTCTAAGTGATTTACTTAGTTGTGAGGAGGAGGAGTTAGGTGAAGAAATTAATGCTTATAACTTTGATTTAAGTATTTTTAGTTTAGTCATTAAGTTGCCAATTATTGGCTATTTCTCTTTTAAGATGTAATGTTCAGCTAGGATTTTTGTATTATATAATAATGCATTTAGTTGCGAGGATTTGGTGAAGGTCTAATTTGGTCATGTATTTTTATTTTAGCAACATTGCTTAATTTTTTTATTTTGCAGTTTTCGTTACCAATAAAACCTAATGCCTTTGATGTTGGATTATCCATATTATGTCATAAAATTAACCACTTAATAAATCATTTTGTAAAAGCATACAAATTAACTCAGAAATGTAATAACTTATAAACCACTTAAATATATTAACTTATTAATACTCCTCTTGATCCCAATCTTCACAATGGGCCACTTAAAGATGACAACTCAAACAATCATGTGCATAAGGTTGTACATGACAATGTGAATATGTACGAGGAAGTGCATGAAAATGAAGATTTAGAAATATGAAATGGAAATGCAAGTTGTGCTATGGATATAAATAAGAATTTAACTGAGATTCCAACATGATGTTAACATGGGTTTTAACACGATATTTTTTATTTTGTACCAATCACCTGGTGTAGGAGATTGCACCTCAATATACCCCCAATAGGATCCAATCCACAACTTCCAAGTAGATCTAGCTTAGAAAACATGAATAACACAATAAAATGGAGAAAATATACCTTATATTAAGAAAATTCTAAAAATACATAGAAAATACATCAAGATGAGGAGTCAAGCTTAACTCAACTCTCCCAAGGATCTTAGAGGCCATACTCTTAATCCTCAATTGCTCACAATGGAGCCCAAGCTTGAGACAAGACACTTATAAGAGACTCTCCTAATCTCTCTTAAGTGCTCTTCCTTTCCTCTCACTCCACTTCCTTGTACAAGCCCTCTTCTTGCACAAGCTCTCCTCCTTTAACTCTCATAAGCTTTCTCTCTTGCTCACAGTCAAGGTTATGCTCTTTCATGAATTACATCAATATTTATAAGCAACCAAAAGGTAAAAATACTAGAAGCCTTTCCTCCACTAAACTTGAGGTTCTTTAGATGTTTCCCAAGTCTTCTCACCTTCTCCCCAGCTATTTCCATATTTCTTTGGTTGTTTCCTGAATTGGAACATGTGTTTTCAAAAGTTTCCCCATGTGTCTGGATTGTCTCTAGCTTCATGTAAACGTCTCTTGTGAAAGCCCTAATTACAAGAGAGACATCTACTATTTTTGATAGATGTCTCCTTTGGACTTAGAATGTCTACACTTTAGGGGAGACGTCTATCTTTTTGGGGGGACATCTTTTCTAAAGGTTCCAAAAATAAAAATGCTTGTTTTGATGCCAAGAGCCTCTAGATGCCTCCCAACAAGTTCCCATAGACCCTGGAACCTCCTAAACTCATCAAACTATGCCAAAACACCCTGAAACATGTCAAAACATCCCCAACAAAATCAACACAAAAAGACACATAGTATATAGGGTAGAACAAGGGGATTAAAAGAGGTGTCCCTATACTAGCTCTCCCACCCTTAAAAAATGTCATGCTTCATGACATTTCACAAGCTAGAAGGCACCATGCCCCCATGACTCAAGGCCATCACAATAATCATGACTCCATGCATTACAAACATTACAATGAACATCATTGAGGTTTTGGTTTTGAGTTTTCCTTGCCCATGGAGGCTTGTCCTCATGCCCCACCATGCTTCCTTCATTTAATCATCTCCTTAGAATGCTTTCCTTGCATCCTCATGATGTCTCAAACCTGTAACAAATAAAGAATAAGGAAAAGAAAAAGTATTAGGCTTTCTTAATTCAACATCCTCTCTTTGCTTCTTTTTCCTCTTCTTCACTTTCTTTTTCTTGGTGTTTGGAAGACTACCACTTAGCTTCCTTTCATCACCACTATGTATATTACCTTCATGTTGTACTCCCATTTTACATCAAAGACAATCAAATCCATCATCACACTTCATAAATTTATCATTGCTATAATCAATAGCAAACATCTTCAAATTTTAGAAAATCATATCATCATCAATGTCTTCATTCACATCAATAATGACCTTCTCACAATGACTATTCCAATAGCCCTCATCATCAAACAATTTATCATTATTAATCTTCCTCTTACTAACAATGACATCAAAAGTCACAATATGACTCTCAACCTCATCACAATCACCACAATGATCATGATGCTCATCATTACCATTGAGCAAACCACTACCAAGCTGAAGTGAAAAACTAGCATTCATCACACTAGCTTCAACATGAGACACATTACTACCATCAACAAGGTAAAGCTCATCCTTACTTACCTCTTCATGGCTTCTCCCATCCATCTTTGGTTCAACTTAATCTTCAACATGTGGTTGTTCAATCTCATCAAATCTTGAAGGTTTACAATCCTAAATAGGAGTTTCCAACTCCAATGGCTTCTTCTCTTTAAAGGAATCAACAACAAGTTCTTCATCCCACTTTGGAGGTACCAACTTAAATGGTAAACTCTCCTCCATGTCCTTAACATTAGATTCATCAAAAACATCACTAAAGCAATTATTCTTCCACATACCTTGGCTAGAAGACTCACCTCTCTCCCATGAGATAGTATCAACTTGACTTAGAATCTCTTTTCCCTTACCACAAGATGTAGAAAAATTGCAAAAATAAAAAATAAAAAATGAGTATCATACCTTCTAATGCTACCCTTGATCCTTCTTGAAGAATTCCCTTGATCTTTGCCATTCTATTGGCTTTAATCCTTCACTTCCCATGACTCATGAGGTCGGAACTCTCCTTGATCAACAACATATGTCATCTTGGTTTTTGAATATCTCTTGGTCCCTTTTATGAAGCTCTTGGTTCCCTCCCTTGAAACCCCTTGAGTATTGAGCACTCCCTTACTCAATAAGAGATACTTTAGAACTCCTTTTCTCATTGATTTCTACTTCACCAGACCTTTTAGCTTCCTTTCCTTCTTGATGGCTAGAAGATACTCTATCAATTATCCTCCAAATATTTCTCATGTTATTCTTGAATTTCTCCAAATCCCTTGAATTTTCTGCAAAATCGTGGTGCCTGTGGAACTTTACATTGGGAAGAACTTCTTGCATTTCAATCATAGAAGTTTTAAAGGAGTCCTTAAACTCTTGAAGCTCTTGATATGTCTTCTTCTTTAGAGCCATACCTAAAGCAACAAGAATGATATCCAATATAAAATACAAAAATATCCACAATAATGTTCCTTTCATTCAAAGAAAACACTGAGCTTCAACAAAGAAGTATGAAAACCTCCAAACATTTGCTCTGATACCAATCTAGTGTAGGGGATTACACCTCAATATAACCCCAATAGGATCCAATCCATAACTTCCAAGCAAATCTAGCTTAGAAATTATGAATAATATAATAAAATGAAGAAAATATATCTTATATTAAGAAAATTCTCAAAATACATAGAAAATACATCAAGATGAGGAGCCAAGCTTAACTTAAAACTCTCCCAAGGATCTGAGAGGCCACACTTGTCCTCTCTTAATCCTCAATTTCTCACAATGGAGCCCAAGCTCACACTTATAAGAAATTCTCCTAACCTCTCTCAAGTGCTCTTCCTTGCCTCTCACTCCACTTCCTTACACAAGTCCTCTTCTTGCACAAGTTCTCCTCCTTTAACTCTCATAAGCTTTCTCTCCTACTCATAGTCAAGGTTATGTTCTTTCTTGAATTACATCAATATTTATAAGCAATCATAAAGTAAAAACCCTAGAAACCTTTCCTCAACTCAACTTGAGGTTATTTAGATGTTTCCTAAGTCTTCTCACCTTCTCCCCAACTATTTCCATCTTGCTTTAGCTATTTCTTGAATTGGAACAGGTGTTTTCAAAAGTTTCCCCATGCATGTGGATCGTCTCTACATGCAAACATCTCCTATGAAAGCCCTTCTCACGAGAGAGACATCTACTATTTTTGGTAGATGTCTCCTTTGGACTTGGGATGTCTACACTTTAGGGGGGATGTCTTTGGGGAGACATCTATCTTTCTTGGAAGACGTCTCTTTTGAAGGTGCCAAAAATAAAAATGATTGTTTTGATGCCAAGATCCTCCAGATGCCTCCCAACAAGACCCCATAGATCTTAGAACCCCCTAAACCCATCAAAATCAAAATTGGCTAAAAACACCTCGAAACATGCCAAAACATCCAAGAACCATCCCCACCAAAATCAACACAAAAAGACACATCACCATTCAAATTTACATGTTTAAAGAGCATTGGTTTTATCTATGTTTTGAAATAGTACAAGGCTGCTAATGAAAATTCATTTCACAAATTACTGAAGGCTAGATAGCTAAAAATATAATGTGAATTAGATAAATAAATGAATAGTAGACTAGGTAGGTTTGGATGTGGAGGAGAAATTTAGGTTATCGCTGAATTGGAAAAAAAAAGTAATCAAGTTATGAAAGTTTCTAAGCCTGCTACCTTGCAGCAATAGCATTGTATTTGCTACCATTCAACTTAAGTCTAGTGAATGTGCAAGACCAGTCAATCTCTTAGAAATTGCAACTTCACAACATGTACCTGTGATGGAAGAAATATTTGTTGAAAATTCTTGAAAAGATTAAGGGCAAAATAAAGAAAGAAAATGGAGGGTGGAGTTATTACTAGCCTACTTCTCAAATTCCTAACACTACATCTTAAGAAAAGAAAGCTATCGAAAACTCTACTAATTTGGATATGGTAAGTGAAATGATCCTTGAACAACTAGATGGTATGGGATACACAAGAAAGCAAACTATATACTAAAAACCACAAAGCAGGATGAGGATTTCATGAGTTGTAGAAGCTTCCTTTCATCCAATGATTAGGATAATTCTATATAGTACTCAAGTCTCTACATGTATTGCTAAAATGCACACAATAATCAATGAAACCTACTACATTTACAAGTGTCTTCCCTTAATCATTATTATGGCTAACAAGAAACATGGTTAGAGAGACTCTTTTACAATAGTATCGTGGTACTTAAAATAACAAAAAAAATTGTTGTTGAAAAGTAGGAAAACAAGGCAACCTTAAGTCAACTATGGACATAGATGAATTAATCTCACCAAGTATGGAAATAGATGAATTGTTTTCTCCAATCTTATCTTCCAGTATTCATAATCAAACTTTTCCATGTAGGAAATCCTTACAACCTATAGGAAACCTAAAGCCTTACAAATTTTTTAACCCTCTCATTAAGAGCAAGATTTGTTATAGCATCTTCAAAAAAACATCAACCACATATACAATCAACAACATGTCAAAGTTTAAAAACCTTAACATTGGAAAATTAGTTTAATATTTCAAATTTAACAGTTCAAATTGAAAACATAATTTTATTATGATTTCTTTGTTCTTTTTGAAGTTTTTTTGTTATTGATAGGATATGCTAAGGTACTATATTTGTTATTCTTAATATAATTTTATTTTTGGGCCCAACACCCCCTTCCCCTATATTCCAACCTCTATTTTCTGCATCACATATCATCGTATGTGAGGTCCAATAGTGGTTCATTACATAGGAAGATAGTGTATGCAAAACTACTAGAGTTAGTTAGAGTCCTCTTGCTTAGGAGAGTAGTTTGGCTTTCCAACCCAAAAGATGCATTATGGATTTAGTCAAGATCTCATTCTACTACTACAAGTTAGATGTCTTGGGAGGATTGGCGTTCTGAGATATTTGAAGGGAGAAGTGGCTTGTTAGCACTATAATATGTTACATAAATCAAGGAAAAAATTTTATGAAGTCTCAAAATTATATACCTTACTTTTGAAAAAATTGATGCTTAGCTCATAATCCATTAAAAACCCATTTAAGCATTCCACCATTTCCTTTTCTCGAATGAATAAAAGAGTATCATTAACAAATTAATAATGGGAAAATTTGGGGTGGTGTTAGGGCTAGTTACATGGAGCCTAGGATTAGTCTTGTGTGGTGCCTTGAGTCATGTTTTGTTATGCTATATTGTGTGCACGTGTGCGTGCACGTTGCCTAAGCCATTCTTGTTATGCTTCTAATCTTATCTAACAAGTGTTATGTTTTTCATTGTATTTTTAGGTGTTGTAAGCATTGTAACATAATCCATCCTGAGTCCACCCTACTTTTGTAGCTGATCTGAAACTCTGGGGTGGTATCGTGTCATGCTTTTCAAAGGTAGCACTATAACACTTGGTAATGTTTATACTCAAAAATCAACATCCTAAGGTGTTCCATGGTGATTATAAAGAGAAATGATGATAATGAGTCTCCCTAATGGAGATCATTTTTTTGCTAAAAAATTTCTTATCCTTTCACCATTCAATAGAAGAGGAGAGTAGAAATGAATGTTTTTATAACATTGAACCAATTTTTGGCACCAATGATGTAACACCCCTATTAATCATCTATAAAATATCCTATAAATAATTAATAAAGATGCTATGAAACCCCAAGGATCTACATTTAACTTTGCTTTACTAATTCAAAAGGAAGTCATAAAAGAAATAAAAATTATTAATTATACACATAAATACACAAGAGTAATATATCATAGGAAAATTTTATAAAACTTTGCATACATAATTAAATAAATTTATTTAGGAGAAATTAGAGTTTAGCATAACCATAAAAATGTAGATGTTAAAAAATTTTACTAATTACATCATTAAATAGTACACAAAATAAAAATCCCAATGACACTTGTTTTGCTCCGATTAGAAATTTAGAAATAAAGATATTCAAGTTTAAAGTTTATCAAATTAATTAATAAAATTAAAAATAATAATTAAATAAAATATTAATATATAATGAATAATATTAAATTTTCTAAAACATATAGCATGTGTTGAAATGAAAATGATCCTTGTGATCTCATGGTCTACTAAGCAGCAAGTACCCCTATGCCCAACCATACGAATCACAGGTGTTCATGCACAATCCAATGGAATTCCATGCATGGGACTAGTTGTGGCATCTAGATTGTTAAGTATTGATCATAGAATGTTGTCTTCCCACTTGGACTAGTGGTAGTTTTGTCATGTATGGTTTAGTCCAAAGTGAGGCATATGATAATTGAAGTTGTTAGGACCATTTTACTCCTAGCAATAAACATAATTGAGAATGAAATTTAATCCTAAATCTAAGTAATGATGATAATGTAAATCTACTCTAGCCTAAAGCGATGAGTATCTAGTTTTGGCTTACTGTACATGTCTTAGGCTCATGTAACCATTACTAGGTTACCAAGTGTTATGCTACTAGGCAAACCAAGCTATAACACTACTAATATTACCAAGCGATTACACTTAAACACTCGAAACTAGTCATACTCATTCCTCTTTACTAATGAACAAAAAAGTAAAGTACTTGGAAATGTAAATGATTAAACTAAGAAAACAATAGAAACTATGCTAAGTAAAATAGTAAAACTAAGTGGATGCTACAATGATGAAAAGCAATCTCAATCTTTATTTCCAAACATGAACCATGCCCAAGTACACTTCACTCGAACAAAGATTTCATACAACTACTCAACACCACATTGTGAACATTTACTTTATCGCTAAAACTATGAAATGAAATTGTAAGAATCTACTTAAGGATGGAATGAATTGTTATTTGAATCATGCATCCAAGTGTTGTATTTATAGGTAGGGATGCATCCAATGATATCATATATCCAATAACATAGCATGAGATCTAATATCGAGGCTAAGATATCTTAGCCATTGAAAACAATGATTCATCATACCCCCACAAATGAATGAAAACTCATTCTCAAGTGAAAAAAGGAGGAACAAGTTCCTTACAAAATATTGGGAAGGTATGGGATTATTGATTGACTCTAACTACTGACTAACTCTGAGTGTTGCAGTAGTATGTACAAAAATGACATAGTTACATGACAAATTAAAAATAAAATAAAATTTGAAATGGCTTGATGTAGTTCATATTTCGAGCAGTGGTGGCTCTTCCATTGGCTTCTTCCCTTTGTCGTTAGGCTTCTAGAAAGATTCTCCTCTTCTATCCCTATCTTCCCTTTCCATATGTCCTTTCTACTAAGCATGGAACAAAGACTCCTTCAAGTTTCACTATAGCATAGACCTATTTTTTCTACCAAAATTGGTAAGCCTCTCCTAAGTTCCATTCATTGCTGTTGGTTAGTATGGATCATAATGGAGATTCTTGGAGTTGTGTCTTCACTACTTATGGAGCAGATTTCAAAAAGAGATCAAAATTTAGTTCTATAATGATTTTGAACATGATTGATCTTCTTGGATGGCCTGGAGGCAATTTGGTGATAATGTGAGGCATTATCATTTTTTAGGTGCTTGTGGAATTTCTACCTCTCTTTGGGCTGAGTGCTCTGTAGTAGGAGTTTCTTATTGAATGTTGTATGATTGAGTCTCCTTCTCCACATGTTCTACTTGTGTGTTTTTTATGATTAAGCTTCCTTCTTTGTGTGTTCTTGGCCTTTTACTCCCATGTTGTAAAGGTGGTCCTTCTAGTATCATCTTTAGGACCATTTGCAATCAACAAGGTTTGAAATTATTATGATGTTCTTATCAATTCTTAATAGTTCTTTACCTTGCTCATACCCTTGGTGAGATCAATTTTTTTATCTTATTATGATTGTATACTTTGAAAATTTTTTCAAAAGGAATCCCTTAGGTATTATATCTTTTAGTTACTTATGACCTTCTCTCATTTTCCTTGCTTATTTTGGCCCAAAATAGTTGATATGATCTATTAGGAGTATTATCTTAATCTTTCTGGCCTTAGTTTGATTGATTAACTTTAAGGTTCTTAGTATCTCCTTATACTTACCCTTTATAATATCTTTTGGGCATTAGGAATTTGTGGCTTAAATTTTCAAATTTCTGTTCACTTATATTGCATAATGCAAACTTCCATGACTAAGTTGAGCACTCCAGAAGCAACAAGATTTAAGAATTTTGGAAATCAAAACTACGAGAATGAAGTTATGACCTTTAAAAGCTAGTGAGTAAGAGGGCTGAGGAAAAACTGCAAAAACTTCTCTTGCTACAAATGAGAGAGATGAAAAATTTCACTAACTCCCATGTGTATATATACTAGTTTTTATATGCGTGACATCATAGATACAACATCATAACTATGACGTCACTATTAAAAAGTTTAAATTTTTTATTGATTTCTCTTAGGAAAAAATTGAGTCAAATGGAATATTTGGAAGATGTAAAGCTTATCTAGAGGGCATGGCCGTTAATGATGCATAGTTTTCGAAAATTTGGCATTCAAAGTTCATGAAGAAGGAATCTTGAGCAATGAACGTTTATGGTATAGATAAGAAATGGATAATGAATTTTTTATGTACAAAAAAATTATTAGATGATATGGGAAGTTTATTAGATGTTTTGGAAGGCACAAGCTGATGTGGAATTGCTTGGCAAGTATGAAATACAAGAGTTATACAAGTGGGTCCTCCCCAAAGCAAGCTCTAGCCCTTATTTCCCTTCTATAACCACGCCTAAAGTGTCCTTAGGTGTATTGACCTAAATCGTCGGTGTAAGGCTGGAATGGAAACAGACACTGAGAGATCATCGGGCAGCCACAGCTGACCCTGCCTTCGCTTGAGGGCAAGCTGGAAAAGGGAACGAAGGCAGAGTGCCTTGGATGGTTTGCACGCAAATCAACCAAGGACTTCCCCGAGCGTAAGCTACGGCTAGGGCTGGGGTTATCGTAAACAGGATGTAAACGGAATGTAAACAATGATACGAAATGTAAATAAAGCGTACAAAATTATGAATAAAGCATAAACAAAGTTATATTTGTAAAGCATAAACAGAAACTAAATACTATATATGGGAGGCAATAATGAAACTATATTATTATTGTTTAAAAAAAATGTGCACCAATCAAAGCGTAGTTGCACAAGTGTGAATGGAAAGTCAAACGCCTAGCCCCGGAAAGATATGACACGATGATGCAACGATGAAATGGGATGAACATGAGAAGAACTTGGAAGCCAAAAATCAGATGTGCCGAGCGTCCAAGGATTGCAGATTCTTTCCTTCTCTAGAATTGCCAATCTCTCCAATCTTTGCCTCTTCCAATCTTCTTCTTCTTCTTCTCTTTTTGCCTCTCTTGCTGCTTTTTGCTTTGCTTCTCTTGCCTCCAATTTGTGTGAATTGATAGGGTATTTATAGGGTTGGGCTAGGGTTTGGCTAGGGTTTTCTTTGACCAGGTTCAATGTATTTTACAATTTGTGGGTCATTCAAGCCCATAAAAAAAATACAAATTAGAAATACAAGCCCTCAAGCGAAAAAAAAAATTTAAAATTTTAAAAAGATTAGCTCCAACTCTGGCCTGCTTGGAAAAATTATATTTCTTTTTTTTTTTGTTGAGTATTTAGCCTGATTTTCCATGGGCTTTCATATCCCTTTTCCATTTTACAGATTTCTTGAAAAAGAAAATCAAGAAGGATTAACACCGCCTCGCTTGTATAGCATCCAGCGTGACTTTCAGTGTGACCTCCAAAACTTGCAATTTTGGGCTAAAATCTGGAATTTCTGAAGGCTGGGACCCATAGTTATCAATAGTGGACCTTGAGGATGACTTACACCCTTAAAATCAAGTCATTTTGGCTCAGTTTTGGGGCTCTAAAAATTGGTAACGTCGATCCTTACGCTATGCAGCGTCTGAAAAAGTAACTCTAGTGTCACCAAGTCAAAATGGCATATTTGAGGCCCAAATCTTGATTTTTTGGAGGTTAGGAGCTACTGGGGACCTTGGTGAAGGTCATGGGGGGTCCTTATGCTTGATTTCAGCCTATTTGAACTCAATTTCGGGGCTCCAAAAGTTGGTGACGCTGATCCTTACGTTGTGCAGCGTCTGAAAAAGTAACC
>MNCI01000217.1:187411-211502 GCA_015680685.1 Gnetum montanum
AGGGGTCAATTGGGTCATCTTGATAGAAATCTAGTACCTTGACTTCCTCATTGTTGAAAGTTTTAAGACGTTTTAATTCTTCTACCAACGAGTGCATCATTTTTTGTGTGTCTGCCCATTCTTGGGCGGTAGGAAAACCAATGGATTGAGTTGATTGTGGATGATAATGGTTTAACTGTTGCATTGTTTGTGGAAAAGTAGGTTGTTGGGCTAACATTTGTTGTGGTGGGATGGTATTTGGGACTGAAACTATTGGTGGAACCCACTGCCCAGCCATAGGTTGTGAGGTAACACCTTGAACATGTTGGGTAGGAGTAATCAATGGTGCCCCATGAACCTGCATATGGGGTATGCAATGGATGGATGTGGAAGCTGGTATGACTGACGGTATTCCAATTACTTGAGGTTGGAATATTGACCCTGCGTTGGTTTGGGGGAGTTGTTGGGACTGTACTTGTGGAGGAATGATGGAAGTGAATGCATCAGAGTGAATATTATTGGGTACAGAGAAGATAGGAATGGAAGTAGGTACCTCTTGTTGGGAAATTGGTGCTCAAGTATTTGCGGATGACGAAGGAAGCACAGTTTCTTCTAGGAAAGGGTGGAATAATGGGTTTGTATAGGCATGAGGACTAACGGTATGGTAGGAATCGCCATGTTCGGATTGGGTTGCAAAATCATCTTCCTCATCTTGAGGCTCTATTGGTGGTAGTTGTAAGGCTTGACTTCTAGCCATAAGAAGTTGGGATATGAGTTTATGATGGTGTTTAGGCAACGGGATTATATCAAATGCTGAAGGGATGAACTCATGACCTTCTTTGTGGACAAGTTCATAGTCTCGTTTCGCTTCCCTTTCCACACAATCGATAGGCAAGTTGGCTTGGATTTTTACACAAATGAAGTTATATTGTTCAGGGCTTAGTGTGATTCGCTTTGGTTTGATTGTGATATCAAATGTGTTAGGCATTGATGTAGAAGGTTGATCTGGATTTATATTCACAAATTGGGTTGTAAAAGTTGCTATTTGTAGAAAATGGCTAACTTTGAAAATGAAAAATAAATAAATAAATAAAAAATGTCTAAATCTATCGGTAGCAGGAAAATGGATAAGTGTAAAAATGAAAGAAAAAAAATGCTAAGTATGAAAATGCAAGGAAAAAAATGCTAAGTGTGAAAACTGCTAAAAATGACCAACTCTAGCGCTACACTCGCTACGTTGGAGCTTGCTATGCTCTAAGAACTTGTTGTCCTCTCTAGAACATCCAAAGTTTTGACTAAGTGCTAATCAAAAATGTAGACAGAAATGGTTCATGCCCTTCTTCTAGGGCCAAAAACTATACTGACCTAAATTGTCGGCGTAAGGCTGGAATGGAAACAAACACCAAGAGATCATTGGGCAGCCACAGCTGACCCTGCCTTCGTTTGAGGGCAAGCTGGAAAAGGGAACGAAGGCAGAGTGCCTTGGATGGTTTGCACGCAAATCAACCAAGGACTTCCCCGAGCGTAAGCTACGGCTAGCGCTGGGGTTATCGTAAAAAGAATGTAAACGGAATGTAAACAATGATACGAAATGTAAATAAAGCATACAGAAGTATGAATAAAGCATAAACAAAGTTATATTTGTAAAGCATAAACAGAAACTAAATACTATAAATGGGAGGCAATAATGAAACTGTATTATTATTGTTTAAAAAAAATGTGCACCGGTCAAAGCATAGGTGCACAAGTGTGAATGGCAAGTCAAATGCCTAGCCCTGAAAAAATATGACACGATGATGCGACGATGAAATGGGATGAACATGAGAAGAACTTGAAAGAGAAAAATCAGATGTGCCGAGCGCCCAAGGATTGCAGATTCTTTCCTTCTCTAGAATTGCCAATCTCTCCAATCTTTACCTCTTCCAATCTTCTTCTTCTTCTTCTCTTTTTGCCTCTCTTGCTGCTTTTTGCTTTGCTTCTCTTGCCTCCAGTTTGTGTGAATTGATAGGGTATTTATAGGGTTGGGCTAGGGTTTGGCTAGGGTTTTCTTTGACCAGGTTCAATGTATTTTACAATTTGTGGGTCATTCAAGCCCATAAAAAAAATACAAATTAGAAATACAAGCCCTCAAGCGAAATTTTTTTAAAAAAATTTTAAAAAGATTAGCTCCAACTCTGGCCCGCTTGAAAAAATTATATTTCTTTTTTTTGGTTGAATATTTGGCCTGATTTTCCATGGGCTTTCATATCCCTTTACCATTTTACAAATTTCTTGAAAAAGAAAATCAAGAAGGATTAACACGGCCTCGCTTGTATAGCATCCAGCGTGACTTTCAGTGTGACCTTCAAAACTTGCAATTTTGGGCTGAAATATGGAATTTCTGAAAGTTGGGACCCATAGTTATCAATAGTGGACCTTGATAATGACTTATACCCTTAAAATCAAGTCATTTTGGCTCAGTTTTGGGGCTCAAAAAATTGGTGACGCTGATCCTTACGCTGTGCAGCGTCTGAAAAAGTAACCAAAGTGTACTTAGCCAAAACCAAACATTTTGAACCTGAAACTTTTGATTCTGGATGCTGGAAGTTGGTGCATTTGCCTGTGGGCCCCGGGGGAACCTTGCCTGTTGAATCATGGACCATCGAGGGCTATTTCGGAGGCCTCCAAGTTTGGTCATGCTGTACTCATGTTGGGCAGCAACATGACTTAGCTTGATTCTTGTCTGAAAGTGCTAGGCCAAAATTAGTGGTGTTTCATTGGCCCCTCTTTGTTGACGTCTGGAGGAATCCACCCGAGAGGCATCGACAAAGAAGTGCAAAAAACCATAAGCAATAAAGCATCAAACATTAACCGTCGGCCCTTGGCTGGGTGTCATTGCACCATTTTCAAAAGTACATGGGATTGAGGGAATGTGGTTCAAGATACAAGGGAATCGGTTGTAACCAGGGAAGCTAGGAAGTTAAGGGCTATGATTGCTACTGGGATTTGTGAGAGAAGAATGTTCTCTTGTGTACAAGTTATGTCATTGGTCCTTGTCAACAGCTGAGTTTTTATTAGACTCGGAACCAAGACATAAGAGGTGCGTTCTTTGGAGAAATGGGACTCTTATAGAGTATTTGCGGGGCCCGTTGTAAACAGCCAAAGCCATGCAATGATGTACAACATGGTCTCTTTGAGACACAAGTGTAACTATAAGACAACTGCCTTCTCGCCTGGGGCTTGTATGAGAATGGCCAATAGTCTTTTGTTTATGATGTCAACGGGGTCTTGAAGACCTTTTCCGTGCATTTTGCTCTTTGACCTTTTTTTATTTTTATTTTTATTTTTTTTGCTTGAGGGCTTGTATTTCTAATTTGTATTTTTTATGAGCTTGAATGACCTACAAATTGTAAAATACATTGAACCTGGTCAAAGAAAACCCTAGCCAAACCCTAGCCCAACCCTATAAATACCCTATCAATTCATACAAACTAGAGGAGACAAGAGAAGCAAATCAAAAAGCAGTAAGAGAGGCAAAAAGAGAAGAAGAAGAAGAAGATTGGAGAGGCAAAGATTGGAGATATTGGAAATTCTAGAGAAGGACAAAATCTGCAATCCTTGGGCACTCGGCACATCCAATTTTTGGCTTCCAAGTTCTTCTCACGTTCATCCCATTTCATCGTCGCATCATCATGCCATATCTTTCCAGGGCTAGGCGTTTGACTTGCCATTCACACTTGTGCAACTACGCTTTGACCGGTGCACATTTTTTTTAAACAATAATAATACAATTTCATTATTGCCTCCCATTTACGGTATTTAGTTCTATTTATGCTTTACAAATATAACTTTGTTTATGCTTTATTCATAATTCTGTACGCTTTATTTACATTTCGTATCATTGTTTACATTCCGTTTACATTCTGTTTACAATAACCCCAGCGCTAGCCGTAGCTTACGCTCGGGGAAGTCCTTGGTTGATTTGCGTGCAAACCATCCAAGGCACTCTGCCTTTGTTTCCTTTTCCAGCTTGCCCTCAAGCGAAGGCAGGGTCAGCTGTGGCTACTAGATGATCTCTCGGTGTCTGTTTCCATTCCAGCCTTACGCCAACGATTTAGGACGGTACATTAGGTACTCAAGGAGTTGAATGTAAGACATGCCTATCTAGAAAAACACACATGTTCGTATCGCCAAATTGGGAAAATAACACTATATTATACAAAACCACAAGTTATGATTAAATGTGCAATGAAGTGAGATGGACAATAGAAAGGATTGTAGATCTTGGGACATGAGGTGTCTTATCATAAGCATAATGAATTCTTGTGTTTTATTAGTGGTTAAAGTAATCATTAGCCTTTCTATTCAAGATTCAAACCAAGTCCAAACCACATTCGAGTTTCATCTCTTGGAATTACAACTATAAGACTACCACCGGTGCAAGGAGTATCGTCACTTGACGTATTGTCCAAGGGAGAAGTTTATTCATGGCACTTTTTTAATTTTTAGACTTCTAAGAAGCCACCTACCTTCAGGCATGGGTAACATGTCTTTCCAATGGGACCCTCAAAAATTTATTCTATGCTCTTTTATTTTTATCTATGTCAACATTACCAGAGGACTACCTTTAGGCATGGGTAACATGTTTTTCTAGTGACATGGTAAGGTAGCACTTATTTTACTTTTACTTCCATTTTTCATTAGATCTACAAAGATATAATACAACCTTAGCAACATGATAAAACATCCAGAAGTAATCCAAGAGAGTCCACAAATCCCCTTGATGTCACACCCTTTGCATTCCCACTTGGTTCCTCACTCTTTTGTCTAGGCATAATGATCACAAGTTTATTCTTAGTTTTATTATGAAAATAATATATTTATGGCCATGGTAAGAACCTCTTATTATTGGAATGGATAGATGGATGATGTCGTCTCACTATATAGATAATCAGTCCCTTATGATTGATAATATAGAGAAATCTTCACTGTATTAGAACTACATCTTGTCTTATTTAATGTGTTTTATTGAACATTTACAAGTAAGAATAATAAAAAAGCATAGAAAAAATGGTAAAAGATATCAAGAATTGCAAAGATAGTAAGAATGAAAGATTATCAAAGAATATGAGAAATTAAGAAATGAAAAAGTTTAAAATAATGAGAAGATATTAAAGAATGTGAAAAGCTATTAACAAAAGAAAAAGGTATAACAAAAAATTATAAACCACAAAAATGTAGAAAACAAAAAAGTTAAAAAGCACTTATTAATTTCTAAGTTAGAATAAGCCTCTCCCATGACTAAACTCATGGGTGAGTGTTCAGAAAATGCATTCTAGATCCCTTGGATCATACAGTTGAGGTTTCTTACTTACCATCCTTAGTGACTTATTTTTTTGGTTATTGTCTCATGTAATCTTCATGGTAATTGAATCTTAATCATCTAAGTCCTTAGTTTCTCTTTCTATTGGTGTATGATTATGGTATAATATTTCCTTTTGTGTGCTCTCAATTGGGGGGCATTTTCTTAGAATAGGGTTTGATAAGTGGTTCAAATGTTCCCATGCATGTTTTAAACAATTAAAAATTCTTAGTTGTTGGCCACTAGGTGGTGTCTTTTCGTTTAGTGGCCCCTACTCTCTCTTGTGCACACACTTGTTTTTTACATTTGTTGTGGACTAGTGTGATGATTGTGTTGACATTCTGGAAAGTCGGTTCACAATTGCACCCTTCTTTTTCAGTAGTAATGCATGGAATTGCTTGTCTATCCATAGTGTTAGGTTCATATGTTATGTTTTGCACTGGAGTAGTAATAGGTGTTGGCCCTTGTGTAGGATTGGAAGACATTATTTTGGTGAGGAAGGATGTTGCACCTAGTTGGCCTAATGCTGGTTTTGATGAGTTAGTAGGTCTATGAGTTTTGTGCCCATGTGAGAAAACTTTCCTAAAGAAAGGATGTTTTTGAGACTTTTGTTGAGATCTACTAACATCATCATTTACATGTATGTTCACAACACAAGTGACATTCTTCCATTGATATTGTAGTGCCAACCCTTCCTGTGTTGTTGGTGCTAACATATCATGGAGGAAAGTATGAGAATATTGAGGATGTCGTGGAGGATAAGAGGTTTAAGATGGTGATCCCAAAGGAGATGTTGGGGTTGATGATATTTGGAAGAGTGATAGTAATGATTCGAGGCAGAGGAAGTAGAACCATTTGGAGAAATAGGTTGTTGAACATGGTAGTCATACAAGTCCAGCTGGTAATAAGGGTACTATTGATTTGTTGATAGCCTTCACCATGACTATGGGTTTTACCACTGTGAGTGATAATAGTTTTGAGGTTGATAAGAAATCTGATGAGTGGCGGGTATCCCTACACTCAACCATATGAATATGAGCGTAGCACGCATGATCTAGTCAAAATCCGCAGACTAAATGCCTACACGCCTCTTGGAACACTTAGGGTTAATTATTCATTGTCTTCCCAAACTTACTTGTAGTTGTCACGGTGTATGGTTAAGCAAGTCTGAGGTATATGATTTTTATAGCTTTTTATGTTTTATGTCTTCTATGCTAAGAGGTGAAGGGTTGAGAAACTAAGTACTAACTCTAACTAATGAACTAAGCCTAAATTACCTAGCGTCATCATCTGTTCCCACTTACCATACACACCTTGAACCTATGCAACCGTGGCTACCAAATGCTAATCGTTACTTGGATCACCACGTGTAACGCACGTGCTCGAAGTGGTCATACTAAGGCACTTAACTAGGAGGAAAGGGTTGAGAAAGCTAATCTAGCCTAAGTGCGATAAGCAGCCGATTCCTTGATTATCCGTACACATCCGGGTGCACAACTACCACTGGGATTACCAAGTGTAGATCCTAGATACACCACTAGGTTACCAAGTAGTCACACTGAGATGCTCATAATCAAGTCATACTCATTCTGCGTTGCGATGAGCATCCGTTCCTTGACTATCCGTACACATCCTTAGATGCTCGTAATCAAGTCATACTCATTCCACATTATGAAAACAATAAATCCTATTCCATGCACTGCAAGGTTTATCCACAAAGCTCGTCTTTATTGTTGTACACAACTTGCGTTCAGGTACAATGTTGCTCGAATAAAGATCCGTTCACTTGGGGACTCCTACTACAGGCACATGGAAAATATTCTATCTCTGGAGTGATCAATCTACCAGAGTTTCCCTACTTCTAGCCTATGAGTCTGAAACAAGGGAGTGTCACCTCTTATTTATAGATATGGCGACGGACCGCAATATCGCAGGGGAAGATGCGATATCGCAAGGGATGTGATATCGTGATGGCCGCGATATCGCGTACGCGATATCGCATCTCATCATACCCTCATGACTAAATGAAAACTCGTCCTCGAGTTCATTACAATAATATCAGGTAGGTATGGGATTATTGACTCAATGGAAACTAGCATTACAGACACAACAGACTGGTGTTCATGACAACAAGGATGAACACCTTATTACAGTGACATCAGGCCTTAGTTGGCAACTGAAAATGAGAGAGAGAAAGAAGTGTTGCTACTGCCAATACCAAGATTGCGTCTTTCGTTGTCCATCCGTAAGCATATCATCATCCTTGCTCCTTGCATAGCTGCTTCCAGCACTGCTCCATTCCAAGTGTTCCATCTAGATCCGGTCCGTTATTGCATGCTCACCATCTGCACACACAACACGATTTTGTATTAGAAAGGGTAGATGAATTTCAATGTGGGTAATACCTTGCTTCGGTGTAAGTCCATTGGCTAAGTTGTGGTATGGTTGATTGCAGATCTGGGGATATAATAATGATGACTACCGAAGGTGTAGGGGTTAGGAGAAAATCGAAAAAATTAGGCCCTGTACCCCCATAACTAATTGTGAACCTCCAGGTAGTGAAAGAATGGAGAAAAAATAAGAACAAGAAGATGGAGAAAAAGAGACAACTAGGACATTGGTGAAATAGATGTCAAGATGAAAATGAACAAAATAAAATTAATTGCAAAATGTTAAGGGAAAGAATTTAACTAGTGCACCAAATAGAAATGTCAGTGGGTCCACCCCAAAGCAGGCTCATGCCCTTAATGCCCTGACAAACCCACATTCAAAGAGTCCGTAGGCTCTGGGAATGTCCTTTGGAACAAGGGTTAAAGTCTTAACTATAAGAATTTACCAAAAAGAAAATAATGCATCTACCAAAATATACACTAATGATACAATCAACAATGAGGTGATCAATGGAGAGAAGGGTGGAGAGAAAAGAATGGAATGGAATCCCAAGGACAAGATGGTGTACAGCCCCTTGTGTGTTTTATGATTAATGTGACTTAGCAAATCTCATTCCAACTCTAGCCTCAAACCAACCACATCCAATGACTTCACATTAACGCACTTGGCCAAACCATCCACTTGAATAACAAGAATGCTTCCACCAAGAGCTACCACCATTCTGACGAATGAAGGAGAGAATGGGAAGCGAGAAGGATCTTAGTTAGAGGAAAATTTTTAGTTCCATAACTAGTGCTTGTAGCCCAAGTTTATTTTGTCTAAGGGATGTGCTTTGAATTCCACTTTTTCCCTCTTTCTTTTTTCTTTTTTTTTCTCTTTTTTCTTTTTTTTCTTTTTTTTTTCTTTTTATGTTTTGTGTTTTTATGCGTGAGAACCACATCATGCAAAGACTTCTTATTTTTATTGTCTCAACTTCCAATAATTGGGTAACATCAGAAAGGCAAGAAAACTCATGAAGAAAAACATCCAAGCAGAACGGCCAACACAAATGCATCAAGTTCCCTTGAAGTCACACCCTTTTCAAGCCTTGAGTCCTTTCTTAGTTTGAGAGATACCTAGTCACCGATTCGTTAAAGTTCTTATCTAGAAAGGAGACTGTACATTTTCAAGCCAAGAGAGACCATAGACTTTGTGGATGGATGGATGAAGTGAACTCATTGCCTACCATATCAAAAGAACATACCTTAGTGTCAACATCATAACCATAAGGTAAAAATCAAACATTAGCAATCAATAAGAAAATAGTTCATACCATCAGGAAAAACACTTATTGGGTGACGAACTTACAGTATGGATGACACACACACAACACACAAAAAAAATGGAAAAGTATAACGATGTTGCAAAACAAAAACATGTAAGACAAAAATGTGTGAAACAAAAACATGTTAAACAAAAACGTGTAATAAAAACATGTAAAACAAAAATGTGTTAAACAAAAACTAAAAGGAACTGAGGGCCTCCAATGATTAGCATGGGTGGTCATCTCCCCCATGACTGAATGGAAAGGGAGAGATCTAAAATAATGAGCACCTATTTGAATTTCGTAAAAGTGCCCAACTTCTCCCCGCTGATGTTCTTAGGTTGAGGGGTGGAAGTTGGCGACGCTCATATTCCAATGTGTCTATGCCTCTATTGTTAGCCTGAGTTTCCTTAGTTCGTTCCATGCATATTAGTTTGCTCTTCCTAGTAGCTGTCAACCACGAGGTGTCTACTACTGGTGTGGTTGCTACATATAGGCACCTTTGAATTTGTATTTCTTAGGCACACCAATCACATGGAAGAAGTGCTGAACACTCTTCCATGTCATCACCCTCTGAGTCACTGTATGTGATGCACAGAACTTTCTTCTTCTCGATCTTTCCGTATATGTTTACCTTAGATATTTGCAAGGAAAGATTACGGATCCCTAGGTATGCATCTCCTGTACTTAGCCATGGCCTTCCTATTATAATTGAGAAGCCCCCTTCGTTGTTGTTGATCTCAATTACCAGGAAATCGGCTAGGTAAGACCACCCACACATAGTGGTAATGATGTCCTCCACCAATCCCAAGGGAATGATGATGGACTGGTCAGCCAGCTCTAGTTGAATGTTGCTCTTCTTAAGTTGGGGCAGGTTCCAGGCTTGATACATTTCTCGTGATATTAAGTTGACTCTGGAACCTGAGTTAAGAAGAGCCCTATGTGGTTTGTTCCTAGTGATTTGTAAATAGATTAAGGGGCTCCCAGGGTCAGATAATTTCCTGGGAAGGTGGTCTACCTTGATCCAGTCGGTTACGGTATGGGTTAACATAATCATATGCATACTATGTTGTTGGACTGAAGGGTGCTCTGAAGTGTTAGATCGTGGAGGCATGTACATTGGCTCAATTATTTGTTGTTGCGAGAGTTTGTTCAGGCTTTTGGTTTTGAAGTAAGGCCTTCTCTTTTTACAGTTGTCAGAACCAGCAGCCAATTGAATATTTACAGCTCTCGTAGCGTTACATTGTTGCGGTTGAGTAGGGAGTTCCCCTTGCATTGTTGGAACAGGTTGTATGGGAACTACAGGTGGAAGAGGTGTGGATGGAGTTGGAGGATGGGATGAATGTGAGATGTCTCCCGAAGGAGAAGGAGTCCTCCCGAAGTACTCCCGAACTTGGTAGTAACGTTGGGGAGTAGTGTGACTCATAAAGTCACCCGGGGAAATCGGCTGCTGCACATAATATCCATAAGGATCAAGCTTCCGGTAAGGGTATTGTTGTGTCGGCACTGGCATCCCCCATGATTGTGGGTATTGCCATTGCTAATGTTGTCCAATGGGCTGTGGTGGAGTTCCACTTGGATAGTACGTTAGTGGTTGGTGGAACTACCTTGGGTTACCTTGAGGATAAGGTAACCTTCGGGGTGTTTTTCATTGGTTGAGTCTTGGATTTAGTGCATACACCCCAGACTCCTGTAGATGTGAGATAATTGGACAACATCCTTTAGGATGGTCGTATTGGCAAATCTCACATCCACCGTCATCGTCTGTGTCAGAGTCCATAGCCTCATCGGAGATAGGAATTTTTCCCTTACCCCTGTTATGTGCAGGGCCTGAATCTCTCCGCTTTGTTTTACCTTTGTCACTACTTCGTTCCTCCTTAGACTCTTCTATGATTTTCAAGACACTTTCAATTCTAGAGTCTAAGGAATCCCACATTTGGTCTACCTTAGCCGATACTTTTGTTATTAGTTTTTGGATCGGCAAGGTTTTCCAGTTCACCAACTCTTTGAGTGGTGACTCATCCTCCTCATCACAAAATTTCACTCCCTTTTTTCGAAGGGAGGGATCGCGGTTGTATTCTTCCGCACTTTCCCTCTTATGTAGCTCATCTTCTTCTTGTGCTACTTGTTCCAACAAGCAATGTACTTCATGGGCTCTAAGTTGTGATAGTCTCCCTTGGGCGTAAGTCCCGAGGTTTCTTCTCATTTCATGCCTTAGCCCATCCACGATGTGACGAAGTTGATTCCCCTGAGCGTACCCATGGCCCAGGCAACGATGTAACAATGTGTAGTAGCGGGCCATGGCAGCATCCAAGGGTTCATAAGTACCTTGTTTCCAGCCTTGGATTTGCTTACGTAAATTGGACACTCTGGAGTACGTTTGATATTTATCGTTGAAGAGTTCTAGCATCGTACTCCACCTCCTGATGGTTTTCAGTTCTAAGGACTGGTACCAACTCTCTACTTCTTTGGTGAGTGTCCTGGGGAACAACTTAATCTTTTTCCACTCATTTTCTATATTTTGCAAGGCACAGGCATCGTGGAATGCTTGTAAATGATACTATGGATCAGCGTTATATCCCCTTTCAAAACGTGGGATATTGTTCATATCTAAACGCTTGATCCGACTGTCCTTTTGGTGCCTTGTGGGAATCCTAACAGCCTCTGTTATGTTAAGCATACTTCGGGTTGTGAGTAGGGGCTTGTCATGATCATCTCTTTCATGACGCCTATGATGTCTTTGTTGTTCCCTACTCTCCCTATGTCCTTGCCCTTGTCCTCTCTCTCGACTTTCCCATTGAGGTCTTTCGTTTCGTCTATCCCTATCCTCACTGTTATGTTCACGATGGCTGCGCCCAGATGTATAAGGAGAGGATGAGTGGTGAGATGAAGGAGAAGAGGAAGGGGAACCATCGCCATGACGATGTTTCTTGGCTTCTCTTCAGCTGCTTCAGCCCCGATCATGATGACGATCTGAGTGCCCATCCTTAGCATGAGTGGTTATTCCCTCTATGAACAGTTGGCATTCACGGGGATCAGAACCAGTGTTATGGATCGTTGATCGTAGGTTCTGATACCCAACCTCCTCACCCTCGTTAAGAGGGGGAACATCGTTTGTTAGAGAACTCGTTATAAGGGGTTCCTCATCTCCTATTTTGCTAAGGATGTGCGGACCTTTGCCCTTCAAAAGTGTATGTTGACTCTCCTGCCTTGAGTCCCTCATACGTTGCACTTCAGTGGGATGATAATCCCTCATGTCAAAGTCTTCCGCAACGTATTCAACAAATAATTCTGTCATGCCTATCTATGCCAAAGCACGAAAGAGCATGTTAGAGACTAATCGATCTAGGGGTAACACAATGTTACCTTGCAAATCTCTCCATCGCAGTTGTTCATCTTGATAGAGGATAAAGATAAAGCTTGGAATATACTCATCGAGATGAATATAGACTATCTTGTATTGTTTAGGATTTGGCTGATTTTGGTTATGTGTTTTATGTTGCCAACTGTCTCTAGTGTTAGTCCTAGGTGGTGAGTTGCTCTTGTGAGAAGAAGACATTTTTACTTATCGGTGTGCTAATTTCACCGTTATATAAATTCTTATTTAATTAATTAACCCAAAGGTTCGTTTAGGCTCCCAATGATGTGAGTGATTCCTTTATGTTCTATTCGTTGCACAAACACTTAGTCCCCGGCAACGGCGCCAATGATGAGTGGTGGGTATCCCTACACTCAACCATACGAATACGAGCGTAGCACGCACGATCCGGTCGAACTCCGCAGACTAAATGCCTACACGCCTCTTGGAACAGTTAGGGTTAATTATTCATTGTCTTCCCAAACTTACTTGTAGTTGTCACGGTGTATGGTTAAGCAAGTTTGAGGTATATGATTTTTATAGCTTTTTATGTTTTATGTCTTCTATGCTAAGAGATGAAGGGTTGAGAAACTAAGTACTAACTCTAACTAATGAACTAAGCCTAAATTACCTAGCGTTAGCATCCATTCCCACTTACCGTACACACCCTGAACCTATGCAACCATGGCTACCAAACGCTAATTGTTATTGGGATCACCACGCGTAACGCACGTGCTTGAAGTGGTCGTACTGAGGCACTTAACTAGGAGGAAAGGATTGAGAAAGCTAATCTAGCCTAAGTGCGATGAGCAGCCAATTCCTTGATTATCCATACACATCCGGGTGCACAACTACCACTGGGATTACCAAGTGTGGATCCTAGATACGCCACTAGGTTACCAAGTAGCCACACTGAGATGCTTGTAATCAAGTCATACTCATTCCGTGTTGCGATGAGCATCCGTTCCTTGACTATCCGTACATATCCTTAGATGCTCGTAATCAAGTCGTACTCATTCTGCATTATGAAAACAATAAATCCTATTCCATGCACTGCAAGGTTTATCCACAAAGCTCGTCTTTATTGTTGTACATAACTTGCGTTCAGGTACAATGTTGCTCGAATAAAGATTTGTTCACTTGGGGACTCCTACTGCGGGCACATGGAAAATATTCTATCTCTAGAGTGATCAATCTGCTAGAGTTTCCCTACTTCTAGCCTATGATTATAAAACAAGGGAGTGTCGCCTCTTATTTATAGATATGGCGGTGGACCGCGATATCAAGTACGCGATATCGTAGGGGAAGACGCAATATCGCGACGACCGCGATATCGCGTACAAGATATCGCATCCCATCAAAATCCCACTAAAATAGTATAGTTGATGTAGGACTATCTATAATTACCTTGTGAGTAAGGTAATTTCTTAGGCAATTGCTTTTGTACAAACTTGGGATTCAAAGCAAAATCCCAAAACTCATGTAGATGTAGCATAACTAGGCAATAGCCCTTTGGATGGTCATATTAACAAATGCCACATACATCATCATCTTCTGTATTTGAGTCAAAAACCTCTTCTACTATGGCCTTTTCCCCTTTTTTCCAATAACTGTTCCTACTTGTTTCATTGGTCTTTTTCCTCTTCTTTTTTTAATCATTCGATTCTTTCTATGCTACCTTCTCCCTTATGGTTTCCAAGTAGGTTGTAACTTTTTCATTCATCAACTCCCACATCTTATCTACCCTAACTTCGATCTTAGCGATAACCTTTTGTATTGGCAAGGTTTATTATGAAATCAACTCATCAAGAGCTTCCTTTTTTTCCTTATCATACATATGTACTTCTCTTGTTTGAAGAGTTGGATGCTAGTTATATTCCTCAACACTCTCCCTTACATAGCTCTCCTTCTTCTTTTGCCACCTATTCAACTAGCCTTTGTATCTGATGGACTTTTAGCTCAAATAATCTCCCTTGAGCATGGATCCCAAGGGTCTCTCTCATTTTGTTACAAAGCCCATCTATGATGTGGAAAAGCTTATCTTTTTGAGAGAAATCATGGCTTAGACATCTATGTAGTAGTAAATAGTATCTATCAAAGGCAACATCCAAGGATTCATATTTTTCTTTCCTCCATCCTTGGATTTATTTTCCCAAGTTGGACACTTTATCATAGGTTTGGTATTTCTTGTTGAAGAGTTCCAACATTGTGGACCATTGATGAATTGAATCTAGTTCCAACGATCTGTACTAACTTTTGGCTTCGTCAACTAATGTCCTAGGAAAGAGCTTAAGCTTTTTCCACTCACTGTCGATGTTCTGCAAGGCACAGGCATCATGGAAGGCTTGTAAGTATTATTATGGATTAGAGTTATAGCCCCTTGCAAATTTAGGGATGTTATTCATGTCAAGCCTTTTGATGCGACTTTTCCTTTGGTGCTCATAGGGTATTCTAACTACCTCCTTTATCTACATCATGCTCTTAATAGTCAACAAGGGTCCATCATCATCATACATGTCATGATGATAATTTCTATTTCTAGTTATCTAATTATGATGATTTCATTCATGCTCACACTGATGATCTCATCTATTTCTACTTCTATTTTCATCTTGATTCCTATTTCTATACCTACGTTCATCTTCGTTAGAACTAGACGTGGAAGAGGAAGAGGAAGATGGTTGACTAGGACAATCTTCATGACTCCTATATTTTTCCCTTTGGTCCCTTGATGTATCTCTTCTAGGTTTGGAGGATGTCCTAGGCCTTGAAGCTGTCCTTGTTCTAGGACTTACTCCATCTCCTCTAGGATTGTCTACATTAGTTGACCGTGGTCTTTGAGTGTAGTAAGGGTCTACATGAGCATAGGAAACCCCTACTTGTGGTTGTTTACTCCAATTTTTCTCAGTATAGATCCTATCATTTTTCCTACTAATATTTTTATCATATGATGCATTATTGACCCTATGTGAAGAGGAAATGGTTTTGTTTGATAATGTGTGTGACTTAAAATATTAATATTTTCTAAAAGATAGATCAATAGTACATTTACAACGATAATGTATAATCTATCTAATTAAGATAACTAGCATCATTCTTGACAATAGCGCGAATGATGAGCAGCAAATGCCCCTACACCCAACCATACAAATCACAAGTGTTCATGTACAATTTGATCGAATTTCATGGATGGGACTAGTTGTGGCATCTATATTGTTAAGCATTGATCGAAGAACATTATCTTCCCATTTGGACTAGTGGTAGTTTTGTCATGTATGGTTTAGTCCAAAGTGAGGCATATGATAATTGAAGTTGTTAGGCCCATTTTACTCCTAACAATAAACATAATTGAGAATGAAATTTAATCCTAAATCTAAGTGATGATGATAATGTAAATCTACTCTAGCCTAAAGTGATGAGCATCTGTTCTTGGCTTACCGTACATATCTTGGGCTCATGTAACCATTACTAAGTTACCAAGTGTTATGCTACTAGGCAAACCAAGCTATAACACTACTAAGTTTACCAAACCATTACACTTAAATGTTCAAAACTAGTCAAAACCATTCCACTTTACTAATGAACAAGAAAGTAAAGTACTTGGAAATGTAAATGATTAAACTAAGAAAATAGTAGAAACTATGCTAAGTAAAATAGTAAAATTAAGTTAAGTAAAATAGTAAAATTAAGTGAATGCTACAATGATGAAAAGTAATCTCGATTTTTATTTCCAAACATGAACTATGCTTTCACTTGAATAAAGATTTCATACAACTACTCAACACCACACTGCGAACATTCACTCTATCGCTAAAACTATGAAATGAAATACAAGAACCTACCTAAGGATGGAAAGAATTGTTATGCGAATCGTGCACCCAAGTGTTGTATTTATAGGTATGCACACATCCCGCAATATTGGATATTCGATAATGTAGCATGAGATCCAATATTGGGGCTTCGATATCAAGGGCTAAGATATCCAGGCTCAAATATTTGGACTAAGATATTTTGGTAAAATATCTTAGCCATTGAAAAGCACAATTTATCATGGTCCAAATAGAATAAACAACAATTTCATATCCAACATACTTTATTATTTATTCACAAAAATAGGTACATGGCTCAAGTAGCCCAAAAGTGTACAAGGTTTCTATTTTACAAAATTACAAAATATACAAAAATTATTTCTCAAGTGTAGAGGGTCCATCTTATACAAAATTGATCCATCTTTCATTCTATGTTCCTCTTCCTATGTCTCCATGGCTACTTTGGATGCTTTGCATTGAATTGTAAGAGGAGTGAGAACCCCTCAAATAAGAAAGTTATTTTATTTCCCTTTTCATGGAACATAAAGGTTATGGACCAAAACTCTTAGGATATGGGGTCAGTATAGGTTTTCAATTAAATATTCAAAAATGCTTCAAGGTCCAGAAATGCCACAAATTTTCTTAAAATCTAAATAAAATCCAAATATCTAAAGAAAATATGTCTTAATTATTTAATTATTTAGTGTCTAAAGATATTACAATTTATTCAACAAAATCCAAAGAGTGATGATATGTTCCATGAGGAGTCATAGGCCCCAAGAAGGAAGTCAAAAAGAGAACCCAACAAATCCCCTTGAGGTCACACCCTTTTCCATTCCCACTTGGTCTTTCCCCATTTCTTCAAGGCATAATGATCATTAGTTAATTTTAGTTTCATGTAAGAAGAATCATATTACTTTCTTGATAAAGACCTCTTATTTATAGAACTGGAGGAATGAATGATGTAATCTCACTACAATACACAATTATTTACCCAATCATCTTGATAGCATAGGGCAAAAACCCAACACATGGTATTGACTTCTACATCAAGACTAGCAATATTATTAACAAAAACATAGTAGACATTCATAAAACATATAGGAAATGACTTAAGAAAAGAGAAAATTATAAAGAAAAGAAAAATAAAAAGAAAGAGAAAACATATTAAGAATTGGAAAATTTTTGAAGACATAGGAAAGTGATAAAAAATTGTAAAACAAAAAAGTAAAAATGCACTTATTAGTTCTTGATTCAACAGAGTGCATCTCCACCATAACTAAACTTATGGATGAGCATTCGAAAAATGGACCACACCTTCCCTTGGTTATACACCATACATTTTCCATTTATTATCTTTAATGATTTAATTGTTCACTTGGTAGAACATTTAACATTGATGATAATCACATTCCAATCATTTGGAAACATATCCTTAGCTAGACTAGAAGGTGTTTTCTTTTTAAGGGGTTCAAACATGTTTCCTTGTTTATTTTCTATTTTAGTTTTTGTCTTTTTGTTTAACATCTTCTTTTGGTGTATAATTAGAGTGTAAGATGTTCTTCTCTAAGTTCTCTATTTGGTTCACTTTCTTCGAACTAGAACTAATAAATGATTTGGTTGTTTCTATGCATATTTTGAATAGTTTTTTATTCTGATTTTCGAGCCACTAGGTGTCTTTTGGTTTAGTGGCTATTGTGTAGACTTGGTTTTGCACACACTTGTTCCTTAAGTTTGTTATGGGTTAGTATAGGGATCATGTTAATACTTTGAACTTTATTATTATTAGTAATGCATGGAATTTTCTGTCTCTCCATAGTGAGAAGTTCAACTTTTATGTTTTGTGTTGGAGTGGTAATGGTTGTTGGCTTTTGTGTAGGATTAGGAGACATTGTCATGGTAAGAAAGGGGGTTGCACTAGATTGTCCTTATGCTAGTTCTGATGAGTTAGTACATCTAATAGTTTTATTCACATGTGTGGAAACTGTCCTAAAGAAATGATGTTTCTGAGACTTTTGCTGAGATCTGCTAACATTATCATTCACTTGTATATTCAAAGCACAAGTGGCATTCTTTTGTTGAGGTTGTGGTGTCAATCATTCCTACATTGTTAGTGGTGACGTATGATGGTAGAAAGTATGAGAGTGTTGAGGATGTGACATATGATGAGAGACATGGGATCGCAATCTCGTAGGAGATGTTGTGGGAAAACCAATTTTTTAAACATAGTATCTATAAAGATCTTGTTGGAAATAAGGGTATTGCTAGTTTGTTGATGGCATCCCCTACGACTATGGGTTAGGCCACTATGGTTGATAGTAATCTTAAGGTTGATAAGAAGTCCCACTATGATAGTACCATTGGTTGTAGTACTATTTATAATTGCATTGTGAGTAAGGCAATCTCCTAGGAATTTGCTTTTCTATGAACTTGGGATTCAAAGAAAAATTCCCAAACTCTTATAGATGTAACAAATCGGGGCAATAGTCCTTTGGATGTTCATATTGGTAAATGTTACATCCATCATCCTCTTCTCTATCCGAGTCTCCTTAAGAAGAGGCATATCCTGCAATCATTCAATTTCAGGGCACAGTATTTCTAAGAGCCAATTCATCAAACACCTTCCATGCATCTAATACCTAGAACCCACATCGAAACCAAAAAGCAGAGGCCTGTGAATACTACAATTAAGCAAATAAATAGCAAAAATCGAATACAGGCGACAGGGTTTTGATCCGCAGCGGCACCAAAAATCAGGGTTTTACCACGTCAGCCAGTGTCCAGGTCCTAGGCTGCGGACCTATGTCTCTGCCATGTACGGCCATCTGTTTGTAGTCAACATCGGCTAAACTACCACTACATCAATAAGCATAGTAGCGATTAAAAGATGTAATTGCTTTCATTCCTACGGAAAGAGCAGTCCATGCTATAAAGTCATTTCAAATAGAGGATTTCATGAAAATTTGAATGCTATAAAGTCATTTCAAATAGAGGATTTCATGAAAATTTGATCGGAGTTGTAGGGGAGTTAACGTAACCAAGCATCAAGAACGGGACGAGAAAAAGAAAGAGGAAAAAAAAACAGCAGGGTTATTTGCAAACCAACGCGGCTGAGTTTCAGAGATTTCTTTGCAACTTACGGCCATTGTAGGGTTTGAAAGCCACTGCGGATGGAACTCCACTCTGGAGAGTACGCACTGTGACGTGTTGGAGTCAGGGCTGAGAGTGGAGCAGAGCAAGTGTCCATTTTTGCAGGTTTTGTGCAGGGACGAGGAACAATTAGGAATCGGAACATTACATGAAGAAGTTGCAGCAAGCGCATCAACAATGGGGTGACGGCAGGACGCAGCGATGGCAAGGGTTTCAAGGGCATTACGCACGCACGTCAAGGTTGTCAAGAAGCCAATGCGTTAATGGCTACCTCCGATGTCAACCGCAGAAATAAGGCGTCAATTCTGTTTGACGCACGATCTGCCAGAAGGTGTAGACATGTCTCTCTACAGTTGGAAGGATTCTCTGCAGACCGGTTGTCACGGATGATGCAGGACGTGAATAGTTTCAGCCGAAGGGTTTTGGGCGGTTAAATTGATTTTTTTTTAAGTCCAAGACAAAGTAGGAACACGCCCTTATGAGGATGATCTAGTTCATATAAATAAACAATGGGGCATTTGGCCATCATACCTATTATCATACCTATTTTTCTCTATGGTACTTACAATTAACTAACCATGATGGTTGTAATCATCAAACACTTGTCAACTATAACTCCTTGGTCTCCATGGTGGTTGTAACCACCACACACGTCTAGTATAACATTTTTTTTCTTTTTTATGGTGGTTATAACCAATCTCATAATGATTGTAACTTACCTCACCTTCTCCTAATGATTGTAATTACCTTGAGGTTACTATAAAAGGGTTTCAAGGGTAAAAAAAAAAAAAGAGGGGAAGAAAAGCTTTTTCTATGGTTTGCTAAAGACATCGTTTCAGCCACTTTGTTTTAGTTCTATGAGTTTATCCTTTCCTATTTTGTTTTTACTGCTAATTTAGGTAGTATCATGCTTGACATTAAAATTTGGGATTTTTAGATTGCTTTTATAGTTCTTTGTTATGTGATAGTAGACTCCTATTAAAATTTGTTATAGAAGGGCTCATGTTGGAAAGCCTCAAGAGTAATTTAATAGAGAAGTTTATTATTATACAATGTTTAAGAAAGCTATTAGGATTGTTGTAAGAAGCCTCTACTATAGACAAGCTAGTTAAGCAATTCAATAGTCTAAAGGGTTTAAAAAAATCTTTGGTATTTTGATAGGACTGAAATAGCTTTTTGATTTTTAAAATATATTCCCTTGGTATTTCAATCAGAAATTGTCAAATCTTTGAAAGCTCAGTTGTATGCAATCGTTGACAACTATTATCTAACCAAAATAGAGACTCATATGTGGTAGTTTACACAGTAATTTTTGGTAGTATAGTAGGATTATCGTTAAAAATTGCTTGTTTGAGCCTAAAAAATTTGAACAATTCATAGATATTGAATTAGGGGTAATTTTATTGTGACATGTTTCCTTGTATCAATTTACCTTGCTTAAATATTTGAGATTTTTACATAAATCTATTTTCTTTTTTATCTCTTTTTATTGAATCTTACTTTATTTCTAGTTTTCTTGTGGAACTTTCTGTCTCTGGGAGAAATTAGGAGTAGATTGGCAGAGTTGTGCTCAAATGATTTTTGCAAAATTTTATTTGTTACAAGTAGGTATTATAAAAATCATATAGACTAAGTAGTTGAACAAAATAGGAATCTCTAACAACTCATAGTATTTTACAAAGTTGGCCAAATTTATTTCATAATAGCCAATTATAGTTTTATATACAACTCAACTATTTCAATATTCAATAGCAACACATACTCACATTTAACTATTGAGTCAATTTAGAGGCATTTGGGCCTGGTGTTGCCAGAGACCAGCAATCACTTAAATCTTGTTTGAGGGACTTGTTGGCGGTCATGTCCCACACAGTCGCCAATAGTTCTTTTGGCACTAGAAGGAGGGCTGAAAACTTATCCTCAACATTTATAAGCTTGATAGTCTTAGTATACCAACAATTATTTGTTACTATAAAGGCAAGAAACTAGATTCTATTTTTAGTTCATGACTAACAAGATTGATAGTTTGGAAGGTTTCAAAGATTCAAAGGAAGTTCTTAATTATAAGATTGATTCTTCATAAGAAGAAGAACAAAACAAAGTTTTTGAGTTAGGAACAAGTAGTGGATTAAAGACTAGAAGGTTGAAAAGATCTCCCCTTCTATCTGGTTCATTAATTTATAAGAGAAGATCTAAGAAGTATAAGAGTTCAACAATCCAAAAGAATAAGATGGCAAATCCTTGGTAAAGAATCATACCATTAGGATTTCAAAATTATAATGATATTTGATGAGTGGCAAGGTACCCTTACACTCAACCATACGAATACGAGTGTTCACACACGATTTGATCAAACTCCGTAGACAAGCTAGTTGTGGTATCTAGATAGTTACATGTTGATCGTAGTTCGTTGTCTTCCCACCTGGACTAGTATTTGCTTTGTCACATATGGTTTAGTCCAGAGTGAGGTGTATGATGTGATCCTAAACTAGTGCTACTCCTAGAGGCAATGGAAAATAACGTTGTTTAAGTTAATGGGGAATGGGAGAAGAGAATCTAAGCTAGCCTAAGTGTGATGAGCATTCATCCTTAATCATCCATACACATCTTGGACCTTGTGTACTACTTCTAGGATTACTAAGCATATATTACTTGAGCACTCCTAGATACACTACTAGGATACCAAGTAGTCACACTTAAATGCTCATTCTGTATTTAATAACAAGGATAGTAAATGAAGGCTAAGAAATATTAAGTAGGAAAATAATAAATAACAATAACAGTAAGCGATTAAGACTAAGTGAATGCTACAATGATGAAGTAATCTCGATCTTTATTGTCAGTCATGTGCGTGTCCAAGTACGTCACACTTGAATAAAGGTTCTGTACAATTACAATCATCACACTACGGGCATGCACTGGGAAAAGAGTTGAGATGAACTAAAAATGACAAAAAGACTCTAATCTAACTCTAACTTCTAACATCCTTCCTGTGTGCCTAAATGTGGTATTTATAGGTGATGAATCGTGATTCATTAGGACTCGATATTGCACCTGCAATATTGCATACGCAACATCGGGTACATAATATCGCAACCTGGCTAGTGATATCGTATACACGATATCACAGTTCCCGTGTGAGCCTATAAATACACAATGGAGCGCATGAGAAAGTAACAGTAAGTTTTTAGTCAGTAGATAGAAGTTAGTTCATTTTTAGTTCTTCTCAACCCTTTCTCCCAGTGCATGCCCAAAGTGTGATGATTGTAATTATACAGCACCTTTATTCAAGTGTAACATACTTGGACACACACATTATCGAAAATAAAGATCAAGATTACTTCATCATTGTAGCATTCACTTAGTTTAATTATTTAATTGTTATTGTTATTTATTACTTTCGTAGTTAATATCTCTTCACCCTAAACTCCTTAAACGCAGAATGAGTATGACTTAATCACAAGCATTTAAGTGTGACTACTTGGTAACCCAGTAGTGTACCTAGGACATGTGCTTGGTAATCCCAGTAGTAGTCATGCACGAGGTCCAAGATGTGTACGGATGATTAAGGAATGGATGCTCATCGCACTTAGGCTAGCTTAAATTCTCTCTCCCTTTTCTTCCTAGCTTAGTTAAAGTTATTTTCCAATACCTCCAGGAGTAGCACTAGGTTAGAAACCACATCATACACCTCACTCTGGACTAAACCATACGTGACAAAGCAAATACTAGTCCAGGTGGGAAGACAATGAACTGTGATCAATGAGTAATTATCTAAATACCACAACTAGCCTATCTGCAGAGTTTGACTGGATCATGCGTGAAACACTCATATTCGTATGGTTGAGTGTAGGGGTACCTCACCACTCATCATTAGCGCCATTGCTGGGGACGGTGCCAGTTATTTAGATTAGTGATATCATACAATATCACTGTAACAAGTATTCACGATATATCTCTTAGAAAAGAAATTAATTTTAATTAAGTCACACACGGTTCACGACAATATCTCTCTCACAAGACTCTGACAACGCAATAATGAGTAAGACAATTCATTGGAGAACCAACAAATTATATGATGACAAAGATAAAGTTTGGAGTACTCAACCTTATGTAGGAGTCCCCTACATTCATGAACACCCCAACAATACTCAAAGACTTTCACCATCCAACTTTGACACCTCTAGTAAGGATGAGACATCCCATAGAATGAGGAGGCCCAAAAGGCATAGGACCTTCTCGATAACGAACAAGAACTTATTTGGGGATGATTGGAAGACTTACAAAAGTCATAATGAGTTTTACAATTCCCTCTCTTCCTCTACTCCTTCAACGTCAGATTGTGACATGGATGACTATCTTTCAAGGGATCGGCGTAGAACTAAAAATCAAGCTTACAAAGAAACTCGAGAATGCCAACATGAACAAGGAGAACATCATTCCAATGCACAAACTCACAACCCACTTAGTGACGATGAACCCTTGCTGGCCACTAAGAGCTTAATGCCTACACAACAGGCTATTCGAATATCCCGTAGGAATCATAAGTCATCTACCCAGGCTTAACTTAAACAAATTTCCTAAGTTTTCCAGAGGCTATGATTTAGATCTGCAACATCATCTACAAGACTTCTACGATGCCTATGTATAGAACAATATTGATGATGAGATGCGGTTTGTGTTGGTCGCGATATCGCGTACGCGATATCGTAGCTGATGCGATATCGCATCCCCTGCGATATCGCGTCCTTCCCTGCGAT
>MNCI01000217.1:217505-237900 GCA_015680685.1 Gnetum montanum
CGCACAAGGTCCAAGATGTGTACGGTTGATCAAGGAATCGGTTGCTCGTCGCACTTAGGCTAGATTAGATTTTCTTACCCTTTTCCTCTTAGCTTAGAATTAGTTAATATTATTTTCCACTGCCTTCAGGAGTAGCATTAGATTAGAACACATCATACACCTCATCTAGACTAAACCATACGTGACATATGCAAAACTAGTCTAGATGGGAAGCGAACTGTGACCTAAGGCTAACTATCTAGATACCACAACTAGTCCATCTGCGGAGTTCAACCAGATCGCGCGTGCGACGCTCATTTCGTATGGTTGAGTGTAGGGGTACCTCTCCACTCATCAATTGATAATGGATGGCAAAAACTTAAGCTCTTTGCTATGACACTCGTTGGCCAAGCAAAAGTATGGTACAGATCATTAAAACTAAAATCAATCTGTAGTTGGCCAACAATGGTAGAACTCTTTAATGAAAGATATTATACCTATGTGAGAGTGTCAACCTTGAGGAGACAAATCCAAGAGTGGAAACAAGTGCAACCTAAACCCTTGGACATGGCCTTGGAAAGATATTATGCATTGTTAAACAATTTCCCAGGCCATGGGTTCTCCAAGGAAAGGCTAATGTACCACATCATGGATGGGATCCGTAATGAAACAAGGGAGACCCTATGGATGTATGCCCGAGGTCAACTATACAAGCTACAAACCCATCAACTCCAAGAGCTTATTAAGCAAGTAGCAAAAGAAGAAGGATAAATGGCCAAATGGAAGAATGTTGAAAGCTCTCAATGGGACCAAAATCTTGAATTAGCAAAGGTCCATGATCATGAAGAGGAGAAATCAACTCACCTCAAGGAGGTGGAATCATCGTTGCCAATACTACAATCACTAGATGAAATTGAGGCAAAGATTAATAATATGACAAAGTGGGTGCATGGAAAATATGGAGAGTATGCTAACAATAGTAGAGGCACAACTATGCCAAATTAAGAAACAGGATAGGACACCATGCAATAATAAAAACAAAGGATAGAAGATAATAAGAATAAGAACTCAACTGTCAACTTCTCATATTAATGCAACATCTTTTTGTATGATCACCCCAAAGGCCAATGCCCAGTTTTGTTGCATTTACATGAGCATTGGGAAGGAATGTTACATCCAGATTTCATACAGAAATATTAGGTTCAACCACAATGGCAAAAGCCCCAGTTGTGGGGGAAGCTATCACCAACTCGACCATATCCTTTGTATGTCCCAACACCAAATGCTTACTATGTTCAACACCCTATTTCTCCAACCGAATCATCATCCTCTACTTCACCTCATCGTTATCATTCTCCAGAATACTATCCACTCATACCCTCTTCGCCAAGGTCGCCACCTCATGCACCTTACACTTTTTCTCAACAACAATATTCTCATCCTTCTACATCACCACCAATTGTACCTAAAGGGTTTGCATTGCAGCATCAACTGATGACCATTACTTATGCTACTACTGACAATAGCAGTGGAAACCCACCACACCAAAGGTGTTCCTTCTTTAGACATGACTATCGAAAGGGACACCTCAGTTCTGAAATCACTACATCTTGCAACTCAACATAAGTCCAACACTGTGGTGCATCTTCCTCTTCGAACCTAACGTCTCATGTTACCTTATCAGGGCCACCAATCAATACTCCAACAACCATGAGGCCCGGTGAATCTAGCCACAAAGGGAGACATATCGATCCTTACATACCATCTTATGGTCACGAGTGCCATAGTGGGTCAGCTCCTTATCACATGACCACATCTTATAATCTACCCCACTATGCCTACTATAATCAAGTGTGTGAATCCCAATTTGGGTATATTCCTACCACCACCTCAAAAGACACCCGATGGTTTGGATATGACCAGACTCCAATGTTTCCAAAATGCTTGGATCCAAACCTTCCATTTATTAATTCTAGCCATGCTCAACCGTTTAGCTATGGGGAGTATCCTTCATTCTAATAACACAAAATTAATAAATGTTTTTTTATTTCTTTAATTTTTCAACTTTTTGTTTTCCAGTTTTTCACCTTTTAATTTATTGCTTTATCTTTTTGTCTTTTTATCTTTTTATGAGTAATCTCATCTATGAATAAAGCACTCATGTGACTTCTTGGTTGAGGTGTTGTTCTATGCTATCAAGTCTCATGTGACTAATTATTTAAACACTGAGCCCACAACATCCATCCAACCATTCTATTAATAAGAGGTTCTACCCTGGGTACAATGATATTCCTAATCATTAAAACTTAAAGTAACCTTGTGTTTATTATACCCAAAGAGAAGAAGGATAGACCAAGAGGGAATGACTAGGGTGTGACATCAAGGGGACTTGTGGATTCTCTTTAGTGACATTTGTAGGAGTTATCATGCAGCTTGATTATACTAAGATCCTTGTAGTTCTAATGAAAAGTGGGAGTAAGAGTAATCAAAAGGCACTTAATAAAGAGATCCAATGCTATTCTAGGGGATCCCACTAGAAAGACATGCACCCATGCTTGAAGGTATGTAGCTTCTCTAGATTAAGCATTTAAAAAAATGAAAAAAAAAAGAGAGAAAAGAGAAGAAAAGTGCCACAAGAAAAATCACTCCTCCCTTGTACGAAATGCCAAGTGATCGTACGCCTTGCCATCATGATGCTCTTATTGTTGTCTATCATTAGGATGAAATAATGCGATGTCACTAATCAGAGGAATGAACTTGGTCTTGATTTTTGAGTGATAGGTTAATGACAGATTAATCATGCCTTACAACTGAGGATTCATTGTGCCTTAGGCCAAGTACCTCATGTCCCAATCTTTGCAATCCCTTCTATAATTCACCTCATCTTGCTATTCATGAATTTGTGACTCGTGTCTTTTGTAGCATTGAATTCCTACCTCATCACAATGGTATCTACATGTGTGTGTTTTGTTGCATCAGTGTAGATTCTATTTAACCCTTCTAGTGCCTACGAACATTTTAAGCTGTGGTTACACAAGGGCATTATAGGTTGGAACCTGCTTTGGGAGGACCCACTTACATAACCCTTGTAATCTACACTCATAACACATCACCATCACATCATTTTGTACCCTCCAAGAATTACAATACTCTTTTCCTCATTATCCTTCTGGTTCAAACGTTCCTATGAACCAACACATGTCCTTTCTCCTCATCTGATTCATGCATTCCATTGCCAGATTCTACATCATTATATTTTTTGGTAACTTCAAGACTATTTAATATTACCCTGGACCTTTTACATTAACTTCAACTCCTTCATTTTTGAGTTTAGAATTTCAAAAATTTATCAATTTTTCTAAGTGCCCTGCTTTCGATAGGCCGCAATATCACGTATGCAAGATCACATCTAACGTGATATCGTGGCCACGCTATCACATACGTGATATCACATCACATAAAACTATATATATGGATCCCCCTGCCCCACACACGTCAACATCATTTTCAACTGTTCACACAGGGGGAATTTTTAAAATTTTCTTCTACAACTCACAACTTGCACACCTCTTGTTCCAATAGCCATAACTCGCTCGCTAGCACTCTGATTTTTATTCCAAAAGAACCTACTTGAACCTGGAGTGTTCAACATAGTCGTGGGGGAGGGGTACACTCCAAATTGCATATAAATTTTTTGAAATTCGTCATCGTCCGAAGGATACTATAAAGGGTAATTGATTACAAAAAACGATGATAAACATGTGCCAAAAAAAATCTTATCTCCTCACGTACACTAGGAAATTAAATTTTAAAGAAACTTAATCAAATTAAGGGACCCAATATTAAAACTTTTAGGGGACATTTCCACAAGATTTTCTAGCTCTGGATCACACGAAATAAGAAATGAATTCATTAAGGCAAGAGTAAGGTATAACTTAAATTTTTTAAAAAACCTTACTAACGATCAACCTCGTGTGATTGCAGATGGCCCCTAAACATGGACAACAAGAAGGATCCTCTCAAGGTGTGTCTTAGCAACCTAGGAGAGCCAGAGGACAAGCATCTGCCAAACAATGTGCAGAGTAGGAGGTGTAATCAATTAGTATCCATCAAGAGATTCCTGCTATTGCACAGTTAGGATAGGTAGTAGGAGAAGCTGCTGAAGTGCCTGAATAGGGAGAACACCTCACGTTGTCCCCAAAGTGTGTCCAGGCTATTCAAGAAAGATCCATGTTGGCAGCTGCGATCGTGGAATTAAACTTTGGACCTTTCATGGAATTCGCTCTTGAAGTTGTTAGGGACCAACTCAAAGGATCTCCATTATGGCCTATCCTCTTTGAAAGTGGTGCCTAGTACTTAGGAGAAACATACCAATTTTGGCACAATAAGGAAGAAGGCACCACAATTAACATCTGTGGTGTGTATGTAGATTTTTCCACCAAGGCCATCGCAGAAGTGTTGAACCTTCCAAATACAGGGCCAAAAGTTGCTCACCTATCCACTCGCTCTGATGTTGATGCATAAAAAGTTTGGTTGAATAGGGCGTATGACAAGGTGGACAAGACATATGGAGAGTTAATGTTGGAAGAAAGGATATACTTCAAGATTGATACTTATCACATCTTCCCCATGAGAGGATTAAAAAGAATCTCAACATATGCGGCAAGAGGAAGTGCGATATTGATGGGAAAGGCTAATGCTAACCTTCCTCATCTGTATCTCATGGAGATCTTGAGACGGTTTGAAGAACGCAAGATATGGAAGTTTACGTTGCCCTTTCCTTGTCTCATCAGGAAGCTATTGAAACATGCTAATATTCTGGGGTACACCAATGACATTCCTAGAAAAGCCCAAAATGCTTCATTTGCCAAACTATTAAAGCCACCAGCCCCAAGGAAAAGTGCTAGTGAGACACTGGAGCTAGAGCAAGAATAGATGGTGGGGCCCACTACAACTCAAATTGTAGGGCCTAGCCAACTCCCAAGCACAGGGCCCAGTCAACAACAAGTAGGGCCCAACACGAGCCAGTGAGACCAACCTTCACCACCGTTGCAAGATTATCAACCGTTGATGAGCCATCTCAGGGCCATCCCTAAGACGGTCAGTTAGGAAAGTCGTGATGATGCTAATCTCTTTTGCATCATCAACAACACTATACGGTCCATAATTTCATTTGATCATGCATGGGGCGAGGTGTCCATTCAAATAAGAGGAGGGGAGACTCATTGGTCACAACAGATTTCAAGGAACACTGTGTCTTTCTAGGTGCAACTGGAAATGGGTGAAGGGGCCACAATGGTGGTCATGTAGCACCAAGATGTAGTAGGAGCTACAGAAGTGGTCATGGACCACATCAAAGAATCTTTCAATGTCCTTGTTGTGCCACCAGCAAATTTCACAAAAGCACAGGATGCTCAAACTCTAGTCGGTCCCTCAATGACTCCTGCAGAGCATGAGGATGTCCTTGATCGATTACTGCAGACAAGATAAGTAATGACATCCTTGTTTGACATCCCACAAGATGTCACAGTAGCACAATCAAACTTCATATCCACCAAAGGAAAGCTGGTTATGGGAGAGATCAGGGCCGAGCATGCAGAAGCGAAGTTGGCAAGACTCCAAGAAAGGCTCGTTACCCTGCAAGCTACACAGCAAAACCCATCTTAGTTTGTTCCCGCAAACTAGCTGGATACTTTTAGGATAGAGTAGCTTAATAAACTATTAGTAGACAATAAAAGAGTGGCAGAGGAGAAGGAGAGGGTCGACTAGGATGCTTCCAAGGCACAAGTGTAAACATACATGCATGCCAAAGCACTCAAGGCCTTATAAGAAGAGAATAAATAGCTCACTACTGACAATCTTCAGTTGACCACTGTAGAGAAATAGAAAAATGTTCGTAGGGAAAACTTTTAACAATTACAAGAATAGTTGGTCAAGGTCAACCAAGACATGAACCATTTGGCCAAAGAGAATCGAATGCTCTCAATGGAGGAGTGATGAGTGGCGAGATATCCCTACGCTCAACCATACGAATACGAGCATGTACGCAGGATCTGGTCGAACTCCGCAGATGGACTAGTTGTGGCACCTAGACAGTTAGCCTTAGGTCACAGTTCGCTATCTTTCCACATGGACTAGTCTGAGGTTGTCATGTATGGTTTAGTCCAGAGTGAGGTGTATGATGGTTTCTAATCTAATGCTACTCCTGAAGGCAATGGAAAGTAATATTAACTAAGCTAAGCTAGAGAGAGGGTAAGAGAATCTAATCTAGCCTAAGTGCGATGAGCATCCGTTCCTTGATTATCTGTACACATCTTCGACTTTTTGCACGAATACCACTGGGATTACCAAGTGCAGATCCTAGGTACGCTACTGGGTTACCAAGTAGTCACACTTAAATGCTTGTAATCAAGTCGTACTCATTCTGTGTTCTAAGAGTTTAAGGATGAGAGAGATTAACTAGGAAAGCATTAAATAATAATTAAATAAATAAATAAACAAAGTGAATGCTACAATGATGAAGTAATCTTGATCTTTATTGTTGATCATGTGTTTGTCCAAGTACGTCACACTCAAATAAAGGATGTCGTATAATTACAATCACCATACTGTGGGCAGACATTGAAAAATAATCTATCTCTGGAGGGGTAAAACTACCAGAGCTTCACTACAACTAACTCCTACTACCCAAACAAGGGAGAGCCGCCTCTTATTTATAGAACTGGTGATGGACTGCAATATCGTGTATGCGATATCGTAGGGGAAGACGCGATATTGCGTATGCGATATCACGGGGTATGCGATATTGCGGCCCATGCGATAGCGTGTCCCATCATACCCCCACGACTGAATAAAAACTCGTCCTTGAGTTACAGTGATTACACAGTGGATAAGTATGGGATTATTGGATGAAAAAAGAAATGGGATGATGCCGCAATGTGGGAAGAAAAAAATGAAGACACAACACATAGAATATGCTACAACTACAAAAATTTTGAACTCATGTAGTTCCTAGTGGTGGTGGCTCCTCTATTGGTGACTTCCCTTTGTCTTGTGCTCCAAGCTTTGAGGCTTGATGGTGTTGAAGTATGGCCTGGAGCTTCTTCTCTTTAGTCCGAGGGTCTTGTGTTGTCCATGCTAATGTTCCAACATTTGATGGAGTTGGCACTTCCCACGGACAGGGTAGTTGTGGAAACATTTGGTTGGCCTTGACGTACCAAGCTGTGAACACCCGTCGTTCCTCCTCATAGGCTTTGGCTTTATCCATGTATTCATGAAGATTTGTTAGCCATTGAGCCAAGCTGGTTGTGACATCTTTCTATCTCTAGTAGCTGGCTTTTACCATCTCAAGTTCAAAATTTGCAACATCTAGTTTCTCCATCAACTTCTTGCGCTCTACAAATTCTGCTTCGTATTTGATGTGGGTGGTTGCTACCTGCTGCTCAAGCTCTGACCTTGGATGCCCTATTGTTAACATGACAAGATTGGCATATCTCAGATTTGCCAACTCCATGTACTCAATCAAGTCTTGAATCTGCAGATCCCGGTTCTTAACTTTCGCTTGGTGGGCGAGAGCATATGTGTCCAATATGGCCTACTAATCAGTGTGTTGAGCACTAATAGTGTTGATTTGGGCCTTGGCCATATGGATATCCTTTTCAAGGATCTGTTTATACATCCCCACCTGATCGAGGAAGTGCTCCTTCAGCTTCTCATGTCACTTAGCCTCATTCTGCCATGTGCTTATCTCAATCGTCGACTTTTGATGAATGGCACATACCTCCTCCATCGAGAGGGTTCGATTTTCTTTGGCTAAACGGCTTACATCTCAGCTGACCTGGATAAATTTTCCTTGTAATTGATGAAAGTGTTCATCGAGAACATTCTTTTGCTTTTCTATAGTGGTCAACCGAAGGTTGTCCGCAACCAGCTACTTGCTTTCTTCTTGTAAGGCTCTGAGTGCCTTAAGATGCGCATGGGTTTGTGCTTGTGCTGCAAAGGCATCCCAAATAGCCTTCTCCTTTTCATCCACCACCTTTTTATTCTCTACAATTAACTTTGTTAGATGCTCGATTCTAAAGTTTTCTAGCTGGTCTGTGGGAACAAATTGTAGAGGATCTCGTTGTGCTGCTTGTAAGGCCACGAGCTGCTCTTGTAGTTTTTGCACTTTAGCTTCAACATGCTTTTCCCTTACTTCTGTTAAGACCAGCTTTCCCTTTGTGGAAATGAGGTCTGACTGAATTGCTGTAACATCCTGGGGGATTTCAAACAGGGACGTCATTACTTGCCCTGTTTGAAGCAATCGATCAAGCACATCCTCATGTTCTGCAGGAGTCATTAAGGTTCTGGCCAGAGTTTAAGCATCCCGTGCTCTTGTGAGATCTACTGGTGGCACAACAGGTACATTGAAGGATTCCTTGATGTGGTTTGCAACCACTTCTGCAGCTCCCATGGCATTCTGGTGTTGCATGACCACCACTATGGCCCCTTCACTAGTCTCTAATTGCACCTGGAAAGATGCTGCGTTTCCTAAGATCTGTTGTGACCATCTACTTTTCCCTCCTCCTGCTTGAATCAATACTACTCCCCTTGTGTGATCTATCGAAACAGTAGGTTGTATGGCATCATCGATGATGTGCAAGATGTTTTTGTCATTGCGACTTCCCCAACTGACCATCTCAGCGATGGTCCTAAGATGGCTCATCGACGATCTGTAGTCTTGCGGTGGTGGCAGTTGATCCTAGCCTGTGCTAGGCCCTACTTCTTGTTGTTGGTTGGGAATTGTGGTTGGAGGTTGATTAGTTCCAACCATCTATTCTTCTTCTTTTTCTGGTTCCAGCTCTTCACCAGTGCTCTTTCTTGGAGCTGGCACCTTTAGTAATTCAACATATGAAGTAGTTTGGGCTTTTCGAAGGATGTCATTGGTGTACCCCTGAATACCAGCACGTCAGCAAAGCTTTCTGATAAGACAAGGGAAAGGCAACGCCATCTTCCCTATCTTCCATTCCTCGAACTGCCTCAGGATCTCCATCAAATATAGGTGGGGCAGGTTAGCGTTAACCTTTCCCATCAACACTGCACATCTTCTAGCTACATACATTGATATTCTTTTTAAGCCATTTGTGAGGAAGAGGTGATATGTTCCAATTTTGAAGTAAACCCTCTCTTCCATCGTCAACTCACCAAATGCTTTATCTCTACCATAAGCCTTCTCCAACCAATCCTTTTGCACATTGGGGTCTAAACAAGTAGATAACCGAGCAACCTTGGGCCCTTTATTCGAAAGGTTTAACACTTCTGAAATGGCCTATGCAGAGAAGTCAACTATCATACCACAAATATTAATTGTGATTCCTTGCTCCTTATTGTGCCAGAACTGGTACGTCTCTCCTAGGTACCAAGCACCGCTTTCAGAGAGGATAGGCCATAAGGGAGATCCTTTGAGGTGATCCCTAACGGCCTCAAGAGCGAACTCTGTGAATGATTCAAATTTCAACTCCACAATCACCGCAGCGAATGTGGACTTCTCATGGATAGCCTGAACACAATCTTGGGGCAACGTGAGTTGTTGTCTCGGTTCAGGTGCTACAACAGCTCCTCCTTCTGCCTGCGTAGACCATTCGGTAGTAGGTTCATCTTGATGAATGCTGAATGATTACTCTTCCTATTGTGCATGTTGCCTAGCAGGTCTTTGTCTTCCACCTCTTCGAGCTCGTTTACTTCCACCTTGTGTAGGACCTTCCTGTTGTCCATGTTTCAAGGCCATCAGCAATCACACGAGCCAAGCGTTAGTAAGGTTATTTTTTAAGTTAAGTTATACCTTATTTCTTACCTTAATTAATGATATTATGTTATCACGTGTGATAGCACCTGAAAGCTTGTAATAATAAGTCCTATGACTTAGGTGGTTTCCATTTTAATTTCCCAGTATACCTAGGGTTACATGATTATTAGGCACAATTATTCTAAGTTGTAAAGTTAATTACCCTAATGATGATGTCCTTTGAATGATGATAAATTCCAAAAAAGGTAGGCACTTTTCGGTAGATGTTCCTCCCCCATGACTAAGCTGAACACTCCTTGTTTAAGTAGGTTCAGACAGAATTAAAATCAGAGTACCAGTGAGCGAGATATAGTGGAAAGAGCAAGGGTCTCTCAATCGCAAGTTGCAGAGAAAAATTTCAAAAACTCCCCCCATGTGAATGACAAAAGGATGCTAAGTGTTGCGGGGCCGGGGGGGTCACCTATTTATAGGTTACAGTGATGCGATATTGCGTACATGTTATCTCATCCCTAGTGATGTGCGGCACAACAAAAAGACCAAATTTTGAAAGGATATTCTTGAAATAAACATTGTAAATTGAGGACATTGGCAATTAGCAAGGGTTCTAGGGAAATTTCATTACGTTTAGAGGCACACGTAATGATGATGGTGTGGATTTTACCAATAAAACCTTGGGTGGTAAGAAAAAGGATATGTAATGGTACATTGGAACATCAAAATTCAGAGGGATGATAGTAGGGAAAGAGAATTATTTGAAAATGATGCTGAGGGTAAGAAATGGTGTGTGTGAGCTATGTCATAAGTGAAGATTACACAAGTGGATCCTCCCCAAAAGCAGGTTTCAACCTATAATGCCCTTATGTAACCACACTTAAAGTGTCTGTGGGCACTAGAAGGGTTAAATGTAATTCACACTAACTCCACAAACCACACACATGTAAATATTACCAGAATGAGATGAAAATTGTATGCTACATGGGACATGAGCTACAATTACATGAATAGTGAGATGAGACGAAGTATAGAAGGGATTGTAGAGATTGGGACATGGGGTAACTGACCCAGGGCACAATGAATCCTGCATGTAAAACATGATTAATGTGTCCCATCATTCCAAGATTAGGACCAAGTCCATCCGTCTAATCAGTGACATCGCATTGTTTCATCCCACGATGAAGAACCATGAGAGTACCATAACAACAAGGCGTACGATCACTTGGCATTTTGTTCAAGGGAGGAGTGATTTTTTTTTTTGTTTGGCACTTCCTTTTCCTTTTTTTCTTTTTCCACTTTACTGAATCCAAAGAAGCCACCAACCTTTAGGCATGGATGCATGTCTTTCTAGTGGAACCCCCTAGAACAGCATTTGATTTTGAGTGCCCTTTTTGAATTACTCTTACTCCCATTTTTATTAGATCTACAAGGATCTTAGTACAACCACATTGCATGATAACTCACATAGAGGACACCAAAGAGAATCCACAAGTCCCCTTGATGTCACACCCTAACCATTCCCTCTTAGTCCATCCTTTTTCATTCTAGGTACAATGAACACAAAATTAATTTTAAGTTTCAAGAATGTCAAGAATATCACTGTACCCTAGAACAAAACCTCTTATTTGTAGGATGGATGCGTGGGTGTAATGGGCTCACTGTCCAAATACTTGATCATCCGAAACTTAATAACATAGAACACACCTCAACCAATGATCCACATGAGTGTTTTATTCATAGATGAGATTACTTACAAAAATGTAAGAAGAAAAAAACACAAAAAGATAAAAAGATAAAACAAAAAGTTGAAAAATGAAAAAATGGAAAACAAAAAGGTTGTAAAACTTAAAGAAAATGAAAAATGGTTATTAATCCAGCTTGTTACTAGAATGGGGGGTATCCCCCATAATTGAACGATGGAGAGCAGCAAGGATTAATAAATTGGTAGGAGGATCCTTGCATTTAGGAGGTATTGGGACTTGGTCATACTTAGCCCATCAAGGTTCACACACTTAATTATAATAAGCATAGTGGGGCACTTTATACGATGTAGTTCCTGGATAACGAGTTGACCCACAAGGATATTTGTGACCGTTAGATGGTATGCAAGGATTAGGATGATGCCTCCCATGGTTATGTTCATTAGGCCGTATAATTGTTGGAGCGTGAGTTGGTGGCCCTGATGAAGTTACATGAGGCGTTGGATTTGAAGATAAGGGTGCACCATAGTGTGGGACTTGTGCTAGGTTGGAAGATGTAGTGGCCTCGAAATTGTGTTGTCCCTTCTTACGGTCATGTTTAAAGAAGGGGTGCTTTTGATGTTGCTAAGGTTTCTCATTGCTGTTGGCAGTATTAGCACAAGTGATGTTCATGGGTTTTTGTTGTGGTGTAGGCACCTTAGGAACAATTGGTGGCAATGTGGAAGGAGGGAAAGGATAAGAATGTTGAAAGTTAGAAGGAGTATAGGGTGCACAAGGTGGTGGTTGTATTGGAGGCATGGGTTGATAGTATTGAGGAGAATGGTACTATGGTGAGATAAAGTGCGTTGGCTCAGTCAAAAAAATAGGATGTTGCACAAGATAGGCATTTGGGTTCGGATGGTATCAAGGGTGCCTCCAGTCTAAGGGTGGTTTCCCCCATGACTGGGATTGTTGCCATTGTGATCAAACACAGTACCTCTATACAAACTTGGGATGTAGCGTGTTTTCCCAATGCTCCTTTAAATGTAACAATATTGGGCATTGTCCCTTGGGGTGATCGTACAGGCATACGCTACATTCATACGTATGATTGGTAGTTGAGCTCTTATTTTTCTTATCCCTTCTTTCCAATTTTCTAATGTCTTGTCCTGCTTCTTGGGTTGTCAAAATGTTATCTCCAATGATATTGATATATTCTTCACACTTTTTATATTTCCATTCCAACATCTGATTAATCTTTGCCTCAGCTTTTTCTAATGACTGTTGTATTGGCAAAGATGGTTCTTCCACCTTGAGATTGGTTGATTTCTCCTTTTTATGATTATGGACCTTTGTTAAGTTGAAATTTTGGTCCCGTTGATGTTTTTCAACACTCTCCCATCTAGCTAATTCTCCTTCTTCTTTTGCTACCTGCTTAATAAGCTCTTGGATTTGATGGGTTCGTAGCTCATATAGTTGACCTTGGGCATACATTCCTAAGGTCTCTCTTGTTTCATTACGTAGCCCATCAATGATATGGTACATTAGCCTTTCCTCGGAAAACCCATGGCCTGGATAGTTGTTTAACAATGCGTAATATCTTTCTAAGGCCATGTCCAAGGGTTCATGTTATGCTTGTTTCCATCCTTGGATTTGTTTCCTCAAGGCTGACACTCTTGCGTAGGTTTGATATTTTTCATTAAAGGCTTCTACCATTGTTGACCAACGTCGTATGGAATTTGGTTTTAATGATCTATACCATAATTTAGCTTGGTCAACGAGTGTCATAGGGAAGAGCTTAAGTGTTTGCCAATTGTTATCAATGTTGTTCCATGTGCAGGCATCGTAGAAGGCTTGTAAATGTTGATACGGATCTAAGTCATAGCCTCTTGAAAAAGTAGGGAAGTTGTTTAAATCGATCCTGGGTAGACGGCTCTCTTTATGATGCCTACGTGAGATTCGAACAGCCTCTTGTATTTGCATGAAGCTCGTAGTGGCTAGTAGGGGTTCATCGTCATCGAGTAAGTTATGCTTTTATGTGTTGGGATGACGTTGCTTCTGTTCATGTTTATACGAAACTCCTACTTCGGATTGCGTACTCCAATCTTCATCATCATATAATTCATTGGTTCTCCAATGAACTTCCTTACTAGGTGGGGTGTTATTATCATCTTGTAGGAGAGGCATAGTTGTGAAATTGTGTGTGAATTTATGTGTGACTTTTTATAATTATTTCTTTCTAAAAGATATATCATTAATTTCTTTATAACAACCTTGTATGATATAACTAATCTAGATAACTAGCACCATCCCCAACAACGGCGCCAATGATGAGTGGCAAGATACCCCTACACTCAACCATACGAATACGAGCGTGTACGCGCAATCTAGTCAAACTCTGCAAATGGACTAGTTGTGGCACGTAGACAGTTACCCTTGGGTCGTAGTTCACTATCTTCCCACCTGGACTAGTATTAGGTTGTCATGTATGGTTTAGTCCAGAGTGAGGTGTATGATGGTTTCTAATCTAATGCTACTCCTGAAGGCAATGGAAAGTAATATTAACCAAGCTAAGCAAAAGAGAAGGTAAGAGAATCTAATCTAGCCTAAGTGCGATGAGCATCCGTTCCTTGATTATCCGTACACATCTTGGACTTCATGCATGACTACCACTAGGATTGCCAAGCGCAGATCCTAGGTACGCTACTAGGTTACCAAGTAGTCACACTTAAATGCTCGTAATCAAGTCGTACTCATTCCGCGTTCTAGGAGTTTAAGGATGAGAGAGATTAACTGGGAAAGCGTTAAATAATAATTAAATAAATAAATAAACAAAGTGAATGTTCCATAGATGAAGTAATCTTGATCTTTATTGTCGATCATGTGCATGTCCAAGTATGTCACACTTGAATAAAGGATGTCGTACAATTACAATCACCACACTGCAAGCAGACAATGGAAAATAATATATCTCTGGAGGGGTAAAACTGCCAGAGATTCGCTACAACTAACTCCGACTACCCAAAAAAGGGAGAGCCACTTCTTATTTATAGAACTGGTGGTGGACTACGATATCGTGTACGTGATATTGTAGGGGAAGACGCGATATCACTGGGGATGCGATATCGCAGTGGATGCAATATTGCATATGCGATATCGTGGCCCATGTGATATCACATTCCATCAAGGAGGTATGCGTAATCCATTAGAAGATAGCCATTAAGATAAGCACATGGAAAAACAAGGCCAAGCGACATGAAAAGTTAAAGGAGCACTTTAGAGACCAGGTGGGGATGTACAAGCAAGTCATAGAAAAGGAGATCCATATGGCCAAGGCCCACATCAACACTTTTAGTGCTCAACACACTAATTGGTGGGCCATATTGGACACATATGCATTTACCCACCAAGCAGAGCTTAAAAGTTGGGACCTACAGATTCAAGATCTCACCGAGTACATGGAATTGGCAAACCTGTGATATGCCAATCTTGCCATGTTGATAGCAGGATGTCCAAGGATAGAGCTTAAGAAGCAAGTAGCTGCCACCTATGCCAAATATGAAGTAGAATTTGTGGAGCATAAGAAAATGTTGCAGAAGCTAGAAGTTGCAAATTCTAAACTAGAGGTGGTTAAGACCAACTAGCAAGGCCAGAAAGATGTTGCAGTGGACTTAGCTCAATGGCTCACAAATTTTCAAGAGTACAGGAACAAATCTAGAACCTATGAGGAGGAATGTCAGTTGTTTGCGGCCTAGTATGTCAAAGCAAATAAGATGTTTCCACAACTACTATGTCCATGGGAGGTGCCGAGTCCATCAAATGTTGGAGCATCAGCATGGATGGCACAGGATCCCTGAACTAAAGAAGAAAAACTCTAGGCACTTCTTTAGAGCCATCAAATCCCAAAGCCTAGGGCACAAGACAAGGGGAAGCAACTCATGGAGGAGCCACCACCACCTGGAACCACATGAGTTCCACAAAATTTTGTAATTTTGTATTCTTTTTTTTTGTGTGTGTCTATCCCAATTTTGTTCTATTCAATTCTCCATTGTGACATGAATAAATTCCTAGTTAGTCATTACTCCCATACCTCTCCACTATGTAATCAATGGAGCTTATTCTCATTTTTTTGACTCAAGGACGAGTTTTCCTTCAATCATGGGGGTATGATGAATCGTGATTCATTAGGCCCCGATATCGCACCCGCGATATCGGGTATGCGATATCGCAGCCTGGCTAGCGATATTGTATACGCGATATCGCGGTTCCTGTGTGAGCCTATAAATACATAATAGGGCACATGGGAAAGTAACAGTAAGTTAGTTTTCAATCAATAGATAGAAGTTAGTTCATTTTTAGTTCTTCTCAACCCTTTCTCCCAATGCATGCCCGGAGTGTGATGATTGTAATTGTATGGCACCTTTATTTGAGTGTGATGTACTTGGACACTCACATGATCAAAAATAAAGATCAAGATTACTTCATTATTGCAGCATTCACTTAGTTTAATTATTTAATTGTTATTAGTATTTATTGCTTTTGTAGTTAATATCTCTTCATCCTAAACTCCTTAAACACGGAATGAGTACAACTTAATCACAAGCACTTAAGTGTGACTACTTGGTAACCCAGTAGCATACCTAGGATCTACGCTTGGTAATCCTAGTAGTAGTCGTGCACAAGGTCCAAGATGTGTATGGATGCTCATTACACTTAGGCTAGCTTAGATTCTTTCTTCCTTTTCATCCTAGCTTAATTAAAGTTATTTTCCATTGCCTCCAAGAGTAGCACTAGGTTAGAAACCACATCATACATCTCACTTTGGACTAAACCATATGTGACAAAGCAAATACTAGTCCAGGTGGGAAGACAGCGAACTACAATCAACAAGTAACTATCTAGATCCCACAACTAGCCCATTTGCAGAGTTCAATCAAATTATGCATAAAACACTCGTATTCGTATGGTTGAGTGTAGGGGTACCTCACCACTCATCAATAGGCTTACATAGGAACCACGATATTGTGTATTTGATATTGTTATCTAGGTTGTGATATCACGTACCCAATATCGAGGGGCCTGATATTGGGGGCTCAAAATCAAGGGTCTGATATCAAGGGTTCGATATCAAGGATCTAATATCAAGGGTCTGATATCAGCACCATCATTCATCATACCCCCATGACTGAATAACAACTCATCCTCAAGTCAAAGAAAGTGAGGAACAAGTTCATTCAATTACAAACAAGGGATAGGTATGAGATTATTGAATAACCATGGATTGTTTCATGTCGCAGTGTGGGATTACACAAAATTTGGACACAGACACAAAAGATAAAACTTGTGGAACTCATGGGGTTCTCAGTGGTGGTGGCTCCTCCATGGATGCCTTTCCTTTCTCCTGTGTGCCAAGCTTCTAAGATTGATACCATTGAAGAAGCGCCTAACGTTTCTCCTCTTCTATCCAAGGATTATGAGCCATCCATGCTGATGTTCCAATGTTTGATGAAGTTGGTAGTTCCCATGGACACGGTAGCTACAGAAACACTTGATTGGTCTTGACATGTCATGCTACAAATAGTCATCATTCCTCTTCATAGCCTCATGCCCTAACCTCTTTACCTTTTTCTTGGCCAAATTATGAGTTTCTTAATAGGAGTTCCTTGATGGATGCTAAATGATTGTGCCTCTAGCTCTACATGTTCTGCACGAGGTCCTTGGCCTCTGCCTCCCCCTAGGCATTCAATTGCACCTTGAGAAGGTCCTCCTTATTATCCTCTTTTACGGGCCATCTATAATCACACAAAGATCAATTGTTAGTAAGGTTATTGAAAGAAGTTCAATTATTTCATATCTTACTCATTTCCTTTAAGAAATGTTGAATTCATTGCTTAGCATGATTTTAGAGTTAGAAATTTTTTTCAAGGAAGTTGCCCTAAAAGTTTAATGTCGAACCTAATTTGTTTAGGTGACACATAAAAGGACATGTAATGGTTTTGAGGAACGTTTGATAAAATGATGACAAGGGAAAGAATAGATTTGGCAATGAAGTACTTGGAGGGTATAAAATGATGTGGTGGTGTGCAACAAGTACAAATTACAAAATTCACGCAAGTGGATCCTCCCCAAAGCAGGTTCCTACCTATCATGCCTTTACGTAACTATACCCAAAATGGTCTATAGGCACTAAAAGGGTTAGATGTAATCCACACCAGCTTCACAAACACACACATGTAGATACCACTGTGATGAGGTAGGAATTCAATGTTACACAAGACATAGGCCATAAATACATGAACAACGAGATGGGATGAATCATAGAAGGGATTGCAGAGATTGGGACATGAGGTAACTGACCCAGGGCACAATGAATCTTGAGTGTAGGGTGTGATTAATGTGTCATTAGCCTGTTACTCCAAAATCAAGACCAAGTCCATTCCGTCGATCAGTAACATCGCATTGTTTCATCCAATGATGGGCAACCATAAGAACATCATGATAGCAAGGCGTACAATCACTTGGAGTTTTACTCAAGGGAGGAGTAATTAGGAATTTGCAACACACTTGTCTTGATCTTTTTGTCTCTTATTGCTTGGCCGCTTTGCACACTTCTTTTTTTTTCCCTTTTTTTTGATGCGTAATCTAGAGAAGTCGCCTACTTTCAGGCATGGGTGCATGTCTTTCCAATGGGATCCCCTAGAATACCATTGGGTTTATTTATTAAGTGCCTTTATTACTCTTACTCCCTTTTTTCATTATATCTACAAGGATCTTAGTACAACCAACTTACATGGTAACTCCTACAGATATCACCAAAGAGAATCCACAAGTTCCTTTGATGTCACACCTTGGTCATTTCCTCTTATTCAATCATTTCTCATTCTGGGCATAATGAGCACAAAATTGCTTTAAGTTTTCATGATGTCAAGAATATCATTGTACCCAAAGTAGAACCTCTTATTAATAGAATAGTTGGGTGGATGTAGTGGGCTCACTATCCAAATAATTAGTCACCCGAGGCTTGATAGCATAGAACAACACCTCAACCAATGAGTCACATGAGTGTTTTATTTGTAGTTGAGATTACCCATAAAAAGATAAAAAGACAAAAAGATAAAATGATAAATAAAAAGATGAAACAATGAATAAAAAGATAAAACAACAAATTGAAAGATGAAAAATGGAAAAACAAAAAATTGTAAAATTAAGGAAAAGAAAAAAGATTTATTAATTTTATTTGTTAGAATCGAGGATATCCCCCATAACTAAACTTTTGATCATAGCGAGAAGTAATAAATGGAAGGGTTGGATCCATGCATTTTGGAAATATTGGGACCTGGTCATATCCAAACCACTGGGTGTCTTTTGATGTGGTGGTTGGAATGTACCCAAATTGGGGTGCACACACTATATTAAAGTTGACATAGTGGGGCAAGTTAGAAGATGTGGTTAATTGATACGGAGTTAACCCAGTGTGGCACCCTTGACCATAAGATGGTATGCAAGGATCGATGTCTCCCTACGTGACTATATTCATTGGGCCACACAGTTGTTAGAGTATTGATTGGTGGCCCTGATAGGGTAACACAAGGTGTTGGGTTCGAGGAGAAAGATGCACCATAGTGTTGAACTTGTGCTAAGTGGGAGGATGCAGTGGTCTCGAAACTGTGCTATCCCTTTCTATGGTTATGTCTAAAGAAGGGACGCCTTCGATGTTGTGGAGGATTCCCATTATGATTGATAGTAGTAGCACAAGTAATGTTTGTGGGTTGATGCTGTGGTGCAAAACCTTCTAGTACTATTGGTGGCGATGTAGAAGGAGGTGAAGAATGAGAATATTGAGAGTAAGGAGAAGTATAAGGAATATGAGGTGATGATCTTATTGGAAAGGACATGGGTTGATAGGACTTAGGAGAATAATAACAATGTGGTAAGATAGAAGATGTTGACCTAGTTGGGAAAACAAGATGTTGAACTTGATAAGTGCTTAGGTTCGAATGATATGAAGGGTGTGACTAGTTTGAGGGTGGCCTCCCCCACGACTGGGATTTTTGCCATTGTGATTGAACACAGTATTTTTGTATCAACTCTGGATGTAACATTCTTCCCCAATGCTCATGTAAATATGACAAGATTAGGCATTGACCTTTGGGATGATTGTCTAAGCATGTTCCATCCTTATTCTCTTCAACCCTTCATTCCGATTGTCTAAGCATGTTCCATCCTGCTTCTTGGTTCTTCATGGTTCTACCTCTAATAGTGTTGGCATATTCTCCACATTTTTCATGTATCCATTCTATCATCTTTTTGACCTTTGCCTCAATTTCATCTAGTGATTGTAGTATTGGAAAAGATGATTCCACCTCCTTGAGGTGAGTTGATTTCTCCTCCTCATGATCATGAACCTTTGCTAATTCGAGATTTTTGTCCTGTTGAGAGCTTTCAACATTCTCCTAGTTAGCCATTTCTCCTTCTTCTTTTGCTACCCTCTTAATAAGCTCCTGGAATTAGTGGGTTCGTAGCTTGTATACTTGACATTGAGCATACATCCCTAGGGTCTCCTTTGTTTCATGACAAAGCCCATCGATGATATGGTACATTAGCCTTTTCTCGGAGAATCCATGGCCTGGGCAATCATTTAACAATGAATAGTATCTTTCTAAGGTCATGTCCAAGGGTTCATGTTACCCTTGTTTCCACTCTTGGATTTGTCTCCTTAAGGCTGACACTCTTGCATAAGTTTGATATTTTTCATTGAAGAGTTCTACCATTATTGGCCAATATTGAATTGATTTTGGTCTTAAGGACCTATACCATACTTTTGCTTGGCCAACGAGTGTTAGAGTAAAGAGCTTAAGTTTTTTCCATCCATTATCAATATTGTTCCATACACAGGCATCATGGAAGGCTTGTAAATAATGTTGCAGATCTAAATCATAGCCTCCTAAAAACCTAGGAA
>MNCI01000217.1:238195-259650 GCA_015680685.1 Gnetum montanum
GTGGTCCTAAACTAGTGCTACTCCTAGAGGCAATGGAAAATAACCTTGTTTAAGCTAATGGGGAATGGGAGAAGAGAATCTAAGCTAGCCTAAGTGCAATGAGCATCCGTCCTTAATCATCCATACACATCTTGGACCTCATGTACTACTTCTGGGATTACCAAGCATATATTACTTGAGTCCTCCTAGATATGCTACTAGGATACCAAGTACTCACACTTAAATGCTCGTGATTAAGTCATACTCATTCCACGTTTAATAACAAGAATAGTAAATGAAGGGTAAGAAATATTAATTAGGAAAAAAATAAATAACAATAACAATAATCAATTAAGACTAAGTGAATGCTGCAATGATGAATTAATCTCAATCTTTATTATCGATCATGTGCATGTCCAAGTACATCACACTCGAATAAAAGTTCTATACAATTACAATCATTACACTGCAGGCATGCACTAGGGAAAGAGTCGAGATGAACTAAAAATGACAAATAGACTCTAATCTAACTCTAACTTCTAACACCCTTCCTGTGCACCTAAATGTGGTATTTATAGGCTTACATAGGAACCACGATATCGTGTATCCGATATCGTTATCCAGGTTGCGATATCGCATACCCAATAGTAAGGGTTCGATATCAAGGGTCTGATATCAAGGGTCTAATATCAAGGATTTGATATCAAGGGTCCAATACCAGGGGCCTAATATCAAGGGTATGATATCAAGGGTCCAATATCAGGGGTCTGATATCAAGGGTCCAATATGAGCACCTGACAAACCATGATTCATCATACCCCCACGACTGAATAACTACTCATCCTCAAGTCAAAGAAAGTGAGGAACAAGTTCATTCAATTACAAACAAGGGATAAGTATGAGATTATTGAATAACCATGGACTGTTTCATGCTGCAATGTGGGATTATACAAAATTTGGACATAGATATAAAAGACAAAACTTGTGGAACTCATGGGGTTCCTAGTGGTGGTGGCTCCTCCATGGGTGCCTTTCCTTTGTCCTTCGCGCTAGGCTTCTGAGATTGATACCATTGAAGAAGTGTCTGACATTTCTCCTCTTCTATCTGAGGATTATGAGTTGTCCATGTTGATGTTCCAATGTTTGATGGAGTCAATAGTTCCCATGGACACAGTAGTTATGGGAACACTTAATTGGCCTTGACATGCCATGTCGTAAATAGTCATCATTCCTCTTCATAGGCTCGAGCCCTGACCTCTCCACCTTTTTCTTGGCCAGATTATGCAGTGACAGGAGTTCCCTAATGGATGCTGAATGATGGTGCCTCTTGCTCTACATGTTCTGCATGAGGTCCTTGGCCTCTGCCTCCCCCTGGGTGTTCAGTTGCACCTTGAGAAGGTCCTCCTTATTGTCCTCTTTCATAGGCCACCTATATTTACACAAAGATCAATTGTTAGTAAAGTTATTAAAAAAAGTTCAATTATTTCATACCTTACTCATTGCCTTTAAGAAATGTTGAATTCTTTGCTTAGTGTGATTTTAGAGTTAGAAATTTTTTTCAATGAAGTTGCCCTAAAAGTTTAATGTCAAACTTGATTTGTTTAGGTGACACATAAAAGGACATGTAATGGTTTTAAGGAATGTTTGATAAAATTATGACAAGAGAAAGAATAGATTTGGCAATGAAGTACTCGGAGGGTTTAGGGTTTATAAATATTTGCCTGAGCCTTTTATTCTTGAAAAAGCTTACTTAGCTAAAGAGTATATTCACATGTTTGAGTTAGCTTTAGCTCATGCAAATGTTCAACACCAAGATCAAGCATGTAGATTATCTATATAAAATCTAAAGGATGTGGCTTAGATTTGGTACTCAAACTTACCAAGTAATAGTATCACAAGTTGGGATGATATGAAAGGTCTCTTCTTAGCCCAGTTTGGTGATCAATTAGATCAACAACAACTATATTGTGGGCTAATACAAGCTAAGTAAGGAGTCAAAGAATCAATTAGAGATTTTAACATCAAATTTCAACAAATTTATGGGATCTTTCAAAGACAATATAGACCATTAGATAAAATGCTTAGAGAAACTTATATTAAGGCTATTAATCCCAACATTTCAATTTGGTTAAGAAGAACTCTGAACTTAACTACACTAAATGACTACTTTAGTGAGGCTATATAGTTAGAAAATTAGTTAAACTTGAATCAAGAAGAGATTGCTATGACTCAAAAAAGAGAGGAAAAAGTTATGATTCCTATGCAAGATTTTGCTCAATTTAAAGCTTTACTAGGTCCATCTCATATTAAAACAAAGCAAAAAACTGAAGGAAGAGAATATGAAAAAAGACAATTAATGCGGGATATGTCCAAAAAAAAAGTAAAACAAGAAAAATCCTTGGCAAGAGTTAATATCAAGGAAGAAAAGAAAAATAGAAAACATAAATATCAAGACACTAAGTTAGTGGAAGACAAGGATGATAGTGAACTTATTATGTCTAACTTTCTTGATATTGAATCTGATAATGAGCTATCTAGTGTTCATTATGTAAGCAAATATTTTAATTCTGGGTTCAGCGATACTTCTTCTCTATCAAGTTCTAAAGAAGATATATCCTCAGATGAGGAGTGTAATCACAATGAGGAAAATGGATATAATTTGAGATCAAAAGAAAGACTAACTACTTCTAGACCTCCAAACATTATTGTTGATCCATCTGCTAAAAGAAAAGCTTTTGAGTTAAGTAGAAGAGAGAAAAATAAGAATAAAGAAGATCAAGTAGAACAAAGTACTCCAAATCAGTCTTTCAATAAATAGATAAAGAAACCAAGATTTATTGGAGATGGGGAATATGATTTAATTGAAGATCTTAAATGTGTCAGGGCCAATATTAGCATATATCAATTACTAAAAACAGGAGATCAACAAAGAAAGGCTTTAGAGTTTATTAAAGGCAAAAGGGGAGTTAGAAAATCAAAGTTAAGTTATGTGTCTAATAATGATGAAAAATCAAAGGTTGGTTATGATTGTATTTCTGATAAAGAAGCTTCTTCTTGTCTTTTGACAATGAAGTTAAAGGATAAATATCTGCACAATTTTTTGGTTGATTCTAGAGCCACATCTACTATAATGCCACTGTCTATATGCAAGAAACTTGGTTTAATTCCTGAAAAATCAAATAAAATGATTGTTCAAGTAGACAAGAGTAGAGTAAAGATTGTGGGTCAATTACCAAATGTTCTATTAAAAATCGCTTCTGAACCCCGTGTCAAAAGTAGAGTAACTATTCAAGTGGTATATATAACATATTCGTATAGTCTCTTATTGAGCAGAAGTTGGAGTAAGAATTTCTCAGGTTACATATCAACAGACTATTCACACATGTGGCTACCTTGGAAAGGAGAACCAAACCAAATATATGTGTATAGGAAACCTTTGATGATTGATAATATTACTTCAAATGGAAAAAGTAAAATGGTTGAAAAAGGAAATTTTGAAAACAAAATTTGTGCACTCCAAGAAACTTATAGTTCTGAAAAGGAACAATCCAAAGATGAGAACAAATGGGAATTGTACTTCTAAAGGTGCATGAGCTGGAATAGTTATAGTAAGAAATAATTCATTGAAAATTCTAAAGGCAATTCATCTATCTTTCCCTTGTACTAATAACAAGGCCGAATATGAAGCTTTGTGCATTGGTATTAGAACAACTTTGGAAAAAGAAATCAAGGTAATCACCATAAAGGAAGATTCTAGATTAGTTTGTGAATAAGTTAAAGGTAATTTCATAGTAAAAAGTTCACTTTTATGACCTTATAAACAACTTATCTGCAAAATGTTAAAACAATTTCAGCACTACCAAATTGAATACATAGGTAGAGAAGGTAATTATATAGCAAATGACTTAGCAAAAGCAGCTTCGACATTAGATATGCAAAAGATAGAAAGATATGGGTGTGTAATGATTGAAGAAGAACATCAACCATCAGTACTAGATAACATAAAACATTTGCAAGTATTTGAAGATGATGAGCAAATACTTAGGTTCATGAGAAACAAACAAGAATTTGAAGGTCAAGTCATACCTAAGACAATGTCAAAATCTAAGGCAAATGTCATTCCTAAAAGGATAATTGATTATGAACATGAGTTTGAGAAAAATTTGTTTACCAAAAAGGATATACAAAATGTTGATGATCAATCTTTTGAAGAAGTAAATCTTGGATCTAATGAGATGCCCAAGATGTTAAATATCACAAAGGAAAATAATTCAATTTTCAAGTAAAACTTGTTATCACTCCTAAAAAATAATTTGGACAATTTTGCTCGGTCTTATGATGATCTTAAAGCTTTTAGACCAGATTTGATGATAGATAACATTCCTTTAATAAAAGGTTGGAAAATCATTAGGCAAAACTAAAGGAAATTCAATCCATCATTTGAACTAGCTATGGAAGCTGAGACCAAGAAGTTATGACAAGTTTGAATCATATACCCAATCTGATATTCAACATGGCTTGCTAACCTTGTTCTAGTAAGAAAAGAAAATGGTAACATTAGGTTGTGTAGACTTCAGAAATTTGAATGAAGCGTCAAAGAAGGATAAGTATCCACTTCCTAGAGTTGATGAGATGTTAATTAAAGTCTCAAGTTGTCAAGTATATTCTCTCTTAGATGGTTTTTCAAGCTATAATCAAATCATAGTAGATAAAAATGATATATATAAGACAATATTTATCACCAAATGGGGAACTTTTGCTTACCAAAAAATGCCATTTGGATTATCAAATGCTAGAGCTACTTTCCAAAGAACAATGGTTTTAGCCTTTAAAGGTTTAATTGGTACATCCGTTATGGTTTATTTGGATAATATTACCATATTCTCAAAAAGAAAGCAAGATCATATTAGTCATCTTCAACAAGTTTTTGACAGATGTCGTGAGTATGGTATTTCATTAAACCCTAAAAAGTGTATATTTGGAGTTAAATCTAGGAGTTTACTAGGCCATGTGATCTGCCAAAAAGAAATTGCTATAGATAATTCTTGAATTCAAGCAATGTAGAATATTGAACATCTTACAAATAAAAAATTTCTTAGATCTTTCTTTGGAAAGATAAATTTCGTTAAGAGATTTATCTTTGGATTCACTGAAATTACTAAACCTTTGATACATATGCTAAAGAAAGACATTCAAGTGAAAAAAAAACACCAGCATCGAAGAAAGCTTTAGTAGAAATTAAAAGGGCTATTCAAGAGGCTCCATATTTGATTAAACCTAAAGTAAAACAAGATTTTTGGTTATATGCTATTGCTTCTAATGATTCCATTGCTATCACCTTAACTCAGAAAAATGAAGGGCAAGATGAACCAATTGGATTGTTTGGGTACCAGTTGAAAGGTTCTAAACTAAATTATTTAGATTTGGAAAAACAAGCATTCGTAGTAATTAAAACACTTCAATATTTTAAATATTATTTTGAAAGTTCATTAGTTTATATTATGTTAATCAAACTTGCAGTGAAGTAATTGTTACCTCAAAATGAAATTGGATTAAAAAGAGGAAAGTGGCTTATAAAGTTTCAAGGTTTCAGATTTTCATTAGAAATATGCAAAACAGTTAAGGAAATGGGATTAGCCAAATTAATGGCTAGAGAAAATGAAGTATGTGCGCTTGATACTCATGAGGGAAATTGGTATGATGAAATTTTAAAGTTTTTTAATACAAGGGAAGTCTCAAATAATTTAACTACAAGTCAAAAAAGAGCTTTTTTCAAGAAAACATGTACATTTGTAGGTAAAGATGGTATATTATACAAAAAGGATTTTAGAGAGGTTTTCTTAGAATGTGTTCATAATGATCAAATTGGTCTCATCTTAGAACAATTCCACAATCATTCTAATTTATTTTATAAATCCCTTAAATCAACTATGCAACATATACTTCGATATGGATATTATTGGCCTAGTATGTATCAAGATATTGCTTTGAAAATACAATGTTATAAATGTCAAATCCATGGACCAAAGATTAAAAAGGCTAAAGCCCCCTTAAAACTAGTAATTGTGGATAGACCATTTTAGCAATGGAGTTTGGATTTCATTAGTACAATTACTCCTTCAAGAGCTGAACATAAGTTTATTCTCATGGCTACTGATTACTTCACTAAATGGTCCAAAGCGAAAGCTCTAAGAAAAAATTCAACATTAGATGTAATCAAGTTTTTGGAAAATCAAATCTTAAGTCGTTTTGGCCTACCTAAAGTATTAGTATCTAATAATGGGTCTACTTTTTAGTCTAAAAAATTCAGAACATGGGCATCAGAAAAATCTATTTTTATATTTTCTTTTTCCAATTATTATCCTCAAAGAAATGGTTTCGCTTAATCTACAAATAAAAGCTTATTTCCTACATCAAGAAATTGATATATGGAAATTCAGGAAATTAGATTGATTATCTACAATCTGCATTATGAACAAATCATATTAGGTCTAAGAAGGCTATTGGAACATCACCTTATAATTTAGTCTATGGTTTGCCTGCGAGAATTACAAACAAGATTATAAGTTCAGCTTCAGATTTTGTACAAAAGTATAGTGAGAAAACTGATAAAGATAGAAGCTTTATGACTTTGCTCATTAAGAGAGAAGCTGAAATACATGGAGCAAAGGATAATTTGTTAAAAAGTACATCTCAAGTCAAAAAATGGTTGATAAAAAGGCCTTGAAAAGAACTTTCTAATTAGGAGATCTTGTCTTGCTATGGAATATGAAAAAATTGAATAAGTTTACACCAACATGGACTTGTTCATTTTAGATTGCAAAACAATTATCCGAGGATACTTATAAATTATCAACATTAGATGGTATGGAATTGCAATTTCCATATAATGTTTTACATGTAAAACATTATTTTGGACACTTGCCTATGACTTAAATATTTCCTTACAAATTAATATATGTACATAGTATAATAATATATTTAAATATAAGATGGTTGAATATATATAATAATAAATAATAAAATTTTTATATAAGAATTATTATGTATGCACTTGGTAGTAACATGTATTAGATTAATGTCATGTTTAATCATGACATAGATTAAACATATATGTTCTATCTAGTTAAGTAAGTCTATAATTTTAAAATAAAATAAAATAAAAATCAACATATGTTCATGTTAAGTATGAATTTAAAGATATTTAATTAAAAATATTAGTTGAATTATTAAATTCACATTATCCAAAGTAATCATTACTTGAGATGAGTAAGTGAAGGTGGTGGTTAATTAATTATTTAGTAGGAAGTAATTCCTTCGAATTGGTATATGTATAATGATTGGAAAGCAATTAACATGGACAAAGGTGGCAAAGTTGGTTAACAAGATTTGGTGGGAATTTCAAAATTATTTACTACTATAAGAAGAGATATGGTTTGCTCAAGATTACATCATTTTCTAGTTTGAAGTACGAGTAAAGAAAATTGGCAAAAGTCTAAGAAAAGATGGTTCTTGGTGAGAGAGATATGGGAAGACATTTATCCCATATGTAATGGGATGCTGCCCAGAACATGTTTTAAGAGCTTATTGTAGAGCAGAAGCCAGTGGAGCATCAAAAAAAAAGTCCATTTCTACTTTGGCTTTCTAATGACTTCATGTTTCTTACTGGTGGACTTTCTATAGAAGCCAATGTTTGAGGAAGATTTCATGAATGTGACAGTTAAATAGAAAAGCAAGAAGATTCTAACCAAGAAAATTCTTGGAGAGAGGCATTTGTATCCCAAAATACGGAAACATCTAATTGGGATAAGCCACAAGAATCAACCAAGGAGAAAAATGCAAGAGAAGTGGATGTAAAGGAAACAAAAATAGTTGAAGAAAGCAAAGATGAAGATAACACATTAGTTTCTATTGAAATAGTGTATGAAAAGGTTCAAGACAAGAGGATTCCCAAGAAAGTTATTGTAACTATTCACTTTAATCCTTTGAATAGTTTGTGTAAAGTCCCAATGTACAATTTTTAAGTTTTTATTAGGCCTAAGGTTTTTATTTCATTAAACCTCCTAAAAAAAGATTTTCAGTTTTTCATGTAAATGTTCAATAAAATTGCTGCTTCTCAGGTGATATTTAAAAAAGAAAAAAAAGAGAGGTGGCTAAGAAATGTTGTCACATTCAAATGAAACAAGCGTAAAAAGGGATTTTGATTATTGTATGGTATGTTTTGAATTAAAAAAAATTAAAAAATTAATTAAATTAAAAGAGATACAATCAGTTCTGGATTCCATTCGTGAGGACACCAAGCAAGAAACCAATGTACAAAATCCATCTTTAATTAAAATGAAAGCAAAAATCGGATGAAGCAAAAATGAAAATTTGTTGTTCACATTATTCAAGTTTCCTGCAAACAGAAAATGGGATCTGATATGGAACATGATAGTACACAATTTGTTTCATATGTATGTTGGAGAGAGCAGAACCTACCAGAACATCATCTGAAAACAGTGTTTCAGGATCTGCCCATGAATTTCAAAGGCCTGTTCCGGAGTAAGCAAGAATCACACTAGTAAATTTATGAGCATTTAATTATAATTCCCAGTTGCTGCATTCTTCTGAATAGATCCAAAGCCTGCTAAGGGCATCCACGAGAGGCATATCCTGCAACCATGCAATTTTAGGGCACAGTATTTCTAAGAGCCAATTTGTCAAACACCTTCCATGCATCTAATACCCAGAACCCACATCCAAACAGAAAAGCAGAGGCCTGTGAATCCTACAATAAAGCAAATAAATAGCAAAAATCGAATACAGGCGGCAGGGTTTTGATCCGCGGTGGCACCAAAAATCAGGGTTTCGCCACCTCAGCCAGCGTCCAGGTCCTAGAATGCGGACCTATGTCTCTGCCATGAACGGCCATCTGTTTGCAGTCAGGATCAGCTAAACTACCACTGCATCAATAAGCATAGCAGTGATTAAAAGATCTAACTGCTTTCATTCCTACGGAAAGAGCAGTCCATGCTATAAAGTCATTTCAAATAGAGGATTTCATGGAAATTTGATCGGAGTTGTAGTGGGATTTAACGTAACCAAGCATCAGAAACAGGAAGAGAAAAAGAAAGAGAAAAAAAAAAAGCAGGGTTATTTGCAAACCAACGCGGCTGAGTTTCAGAGATTTCTTTGCAACATACGGCCATTGCAGGGTTTGAGAGCCACTGCGGATGGAACTCCACTCTGGAGAGTATGTACTGTGACGTGTTTGTCATTCCGTGTAAGAGTCAGCACTGACAGTGGAGCAGAGCAAGTGTCCATTTTTGCGGGTTTTGTGCAGGGATGAGGAACAATTAGGAATCGGAACATCACACAACAAGTTGCAGCAGGTGCATCAACGATGTGGTGACGGCAGGACGCAGCGATGGCAAGAATTTCAAGGGCATTACACACATCAGGGTCGTCAAGAAGCCAACGCCCGAATGGCTACCTCCAATGTCAACCTCAACCGCAGAAATAAGGCATCAACTATGGTTGACGCACGATCTGCCAGAAGATGTAGACGTCTCCCTGCAGTTGGGCGGATTCTCTGCAGAGCGGGTGCGACGGATGATGCAGCGGCAGTGGAGGACGTGAACAGTTTCAGCCGAAGGGTTTGGGCAGTTAAATTGATTTTTTTTTAAGTCCAAGACAAAGGAAAGATTTGGGTCTGCGATTTACTTGTGAAAGTAGCGCTTTTCACGTATGGTGGAACACAACGTCATGAGGATGCTCTAGTTAATATAAATAAGTTGAGCTCTATGCATTTTGTGTAAAACAAAAAAAAAAAAAAAAACTCTATTATTTAGAAACAATGGGGCATTTAGCCACCATGTCTATTTTTCTCTATAGTACTTACAATTAACTAACCATGATGGTTGTAATCACCAAACACTTGTCAACTATAGCTCCCTAGTCTCCATGGTGGTTGTAACCACCACACATGTTTAGTATAGCATTTTTTTTATGGTTGTGATAACAAATCCCATAATGTTTGTAACTTACCTCACCTCATGATAATTATAACTACCTTGAGGTTACTATAAAAGGGCTTGAAGGGTAAAAGAATAAATTTGAAAATTATTTGTAAGATGGTTTGCTAAAGACATTGTTTCAACCACTTTGTTTTAGTCCTGTGAGTTCATTCTTTCCTATTTTGTTTTTGTTGTTTAGCTAGTGGTTTAGATAGTATCATGCTTGGCTAGTAAAATTTGAGACTTCTAGATTGCTTTTATAGTTATTTGTTACGTGATAGTAGACTCCTATTAAAATTTGTTATAGAAGGGCTCATGTTGGAAAGCCTCAAGAGCAATTTAATAGAGAAGTTTATTATTATGTAATGTTTAAGAAAGCTATTAGGATTGCTGTAAAAAACCTCTACTGTAGACAAGCTAGTTAAGCAATTCAATAGTCTAGAGGGTTTAAAAAAATCTTTGGTATTTTGATAAGATTGAAATATCTTTTTGATTTTTAAAGTATATTCCCTTGGTATTTCAATTAGAAATTGTCAAATTTTTGAAAGCTCGGTTGTATGCATCGTTGACAACTATTATCTAACCAAAATAGAGACTCGTATGTGGTAGTTTACACAATAATTTTTGGTAGCATAGTAGGATTGTCTTTAAAAAATTGCTTGTTTGAGCCTAAAAAATTTGAACAATTCATAGATATTGGATTAGGGGTAACTTTATTGTGAAGTGTTTCCTTATATCAATTTACCTTACTTAAATATTTGAGATTTTTACACAAATCTGCTTTCTTTTCTACCTCTTTTCATTGAATCTTGCTCTATTTCTAGTTTTCTTGTGGAACTTTCTCTGTCTAGGGGAAATTAGAAGTAGATTGGCAGAGTTGTGCTCAAATGATTTTTGCAAAATTTTATTTGTTACAAGTAGGTATTATAAGAACCGTATAAACTAAATAGTTGAACAAAATAGGAATCTCTAACAACTCATAGTATTTTACAAAGTTGGTCGAATCTCTTTCATAATAGCCAATTACAATTTTATATACAACTCAACTATTTCAATATTCAATAGCAACAAATACTCATGTTTAACTACTGAGTCTATTTGGAGGTATCTGGGCCTTGGTGTTGCTAGAGACTAGCTTTTTGCAAGATGATCCCCCAGTCACCTACAACAAGACAAAAGCTTTTTGCACCCCTGGGATGAAAGCTTAAAAAATAAACCAAAAAAAGCAATTCAAAAGAGATACTGCTTAAGAAAAAGTAATATTATTGGTAAAGCCTAGTTCTTGACATTGAAGTTGAACATTGCTAGCAATAGAACATTTCATACCATAGTCAAATTCAGTGTGGTTGGTGTTTTGATACTAGGGATCTAGACAACATTTCCAAATAAAGAAAATAATCTCAAATAAGAGGATTTTCCAGGCTTTTTGAAGGTGTCACTTAACATAGTCATCTTTGAAGATACATAGAGGGAAACTAACATAATGGTTATGAATAAAAACTTGGAGAGATTAACATCACTTTCAAATTTGTTGATAGAACGAGCAATCCCAAAAGACATGCACAAAAGAGTCATTGGCTTGACAAATGGTGCATTTAGGAGAATCAACTCCTAAGAAGTGAAGCCTATGTCCAATGGGAAGACCTTGATGAATCAAGGACCAAAAAAAGAAACAATGCTTAGGTTGGGCCTTGGAAGTCCAAACACGATGAAAAATAGCTTTCCAATGGTGATCCTCAAGATGCACACTTCATCTTCTATTTAAAGTGGAGAGTTGGAATTGTTGCGTATGAAACCAAGATTTGGCTTTAGAAAGGCATAAAGAATGCAAAGGGGAACCATTAGGCCAAAACCAATTGTCATACCAAGGAGTATTATTATGCAACTGAGAAACACCAAAGTTGGAGAGAACATGCTCAATGTGTTGGTAAATAAGAGTATCTTATCTTTGAAACCCCCATTTTACTTTGGCATGTTGCTAAGAGAGGGTAGTAGAATCATTCCTAATAATAAATAATTGAGCAACATGATGGAGACTGTGATCGAAAAAACGATTGGCTCTATGAGAGAATTTTTCATAAAGACAACTCAAAATCTTTTTAAAAATAGGAGACCACTAGATGGAGTGCATCGACAAAGAGTTCAAGCTTATCTAGGAAGGTTTCCATTACAAAAGCCTTTAAGTTGACTCCAACATCGCCAAATTTGCTTGAATAAGAAAGAACCTATAATCTTCTGAGAACCTCCATTGATGATCCAATTGCTCAAATGAGTGTCTTTCCATCTATGGTGATTACCAAAACAAGAAATATTATGGCTAAAAAGGATCTTCCAAGCTTCATCTCCTTTTATACAGCGAGTGATCCACTTGGAGGCCAAGAGAATACTTTGGTGCTCAATAGAAGCAAGGCCTAAGCCCCTGTTTTCCTTGCTTAAAGTGCAAATATCCTAAGCAACTCGATGAAAAACTTTGTGATTGTCCTTATCCCCCCTATAAAAAATTCCTAAGAACTTTGTTGATGCACTGAAAGGAAGATTTGGAAGGAGCCATAAAGGAAGAGTAGTACACATGAGTGGAGCTCAAAATATGATTAACTATGATAAATCTACATGCAAGAGATAAGGGTTTAGAAGCACATTTCAAAGCTTTATGTTTCACTTTTTCCACCACATTATTCCATACGGTAGTGGGAGTGGTGAATAAAGCAATCAGGATACCCAAAAGGGTGAAAACATCGGTAGGAGAAAGCCATTTGATATTAAAATGATAAGTCCAAGTAGGCCTTCGAGAGAAGCTAGACCGAATAGCTTATGTTTTGTTCCAATTGATTTTAGCTCTTAAGGCTCTACAATAGATGTCAATGCAATCCAATGCAGTGTTAAAATTATTATGGTCCTCAAGAAAAGTGAGAAAAGTGTCATCCACAAATTGGCTATAAACGATATCCTTTCATTCTTGTGGAAGAGAGATACCTCTTAGCCTCATAAATTCATTGTGAGATATAATAACAACTCCAAGAGCATCAACAACTAGGATAAAAAGATAAGAAGCTAAAGGGCATCCCTATCGTACTGATTTTTAAAGCTCAATAACCTTAGAGAAGGTTCCATTAATACAAATAACTGAAGAGGCCTTTGACAAAACTAGATTGATATGTCTATCAAAAGTAGTACCTAAGTCATGATGCTTAACTATACTTCTTAAAAAGGACCAATCAAGCATGTCATAAGCTTTTGCAAATTTGAGCTTAAGAAGAATGGCTTTTTGATCAATGGAAGAAGCCCAATGCAAGCCCTTAATAGTAGTAACGACATTGTCTAAAATATACTTGCCTTGAACAAAACCAGTTTTCTCTTTGCTTATGAGATAAGGAAGAAAAGGTTTTAATTTATTAGCTATAGCTTTAGCAACAATTTTGTAGATAACATTTAAAGGAGTGATAGGGCACCACTTTCTAATGCACATATGATCTCCTAACTTGGGTAGAAGCTTAATAATATCGGCATTGATTAGTTTGCCAAAGGAAACATTCCTAAGGTCTTCCTTATACACACTATAGACAATATCTTGAAGAGTGGGCCAGAACGTCTTGAAAACTTCTATAGGAAGACCATCCATACCAGGGGCTTTGCCATCATGGAGTTGTTGAAAGGCTTTACTAATATCCTATTTAGAAAGAAGAGAATCATTACCAAAGATGGAATAATTAAAAGGAGTAATAACTGCTAAGAAACTATTAAACGTAGTGGGATCAATATCTTCTTTTCGAAAAATTCAAGAGTAGAACTCAAAGAAAGCCTGTAGAATGTCAATCTTGGAGGTAAAGATATTATCATCGACTTGAATAGTTGGGATTTTAGGGGACGGGTGTTTCCCTTTAAGGAGATGAAAAAAATCCTTTAGTAGCCTAGTCACCCATGTGGAGCCAAGAAAGATGGGCATGAAAGTGAGTACCTCTAGCTTCATGGTGATCCATTATACGCATGTTCTCCTTGGCAATTTTCCAGTGATAGAATTGGGCCTCAATAGCTTCACCTTTATTAATGGCATTTTGTAATAAGGAGATTTCCTTATGAGGTTGGACGTATGAGAATTTAGTCTTGAAGCCACCAATTTACCCTCATGTTTGAAAAACCATTGGAGGTAAGTACAAGCATTAGTACACCAATCAATCCAACCATATTTTCCAAGGGGTTTAGGATGCATATTCCATATTTGCATCAATAAAGAGCAAAGGGAGCTGCTACAAAGAAAGGAAATGTTAAAAATATAAAGATCATTGACAAAGCAGAAGTAGCCAAAGAGGAAAAGAGACTAGAGAATAGGATAATGATCTGACAAAACCTAGGTATAATCTGCCTGAACAAGAGCATCATTGATGGTAGTAAATTGAATAGAAGCATTCACAAATAGGCAAATCCAATTCAACCTAGAAGAAATGTAGGAGCCTCCATGTCTCGCATTGCTCCAAGTAAACCAATTAGAAGTACTAGAAGAGGGATAGTTTCCATTAGCTTCTTGCAAATTCAATTTTCCCTTCAACAAAAGCCAAACAAAAAGCTCCCTATTGTCTAAACCACCTCTTTTTCCTCCAAACTTATCCTCTAGATGCTCAATCATATTAAAGTCTCCTGTAATGATCCAATTAACAATGAGCAAGTTGTGCCTGAGACAATTCCAAAAAAGCTTATAGTCATTCAAATTACAAGGAGCATAAATGGAAATGATCCCTAGGATTTCATTAGTGTACTATAACTGAACCTAATAACAATGCCCTAAATTATCATGACTGTGATCAATAATAGACTCCTACCACTTACTATGAAGAAGAATTATAGCTCCCCCTTTGCCATGTTCATGGTGAGAAGAGACATAATAACTGATGAGTGGCAAGGTACCCCTACACTCAACCATACGAATATGAGCGTAGCACACGTGATCCGTTCGAACTCCATAGACTAAGTGCCTACACACCTCATGGAACACTTAGGGTTAATCATTCATTGTCTTCCCAGACTTACTTGTAGTTGTCACGGTGTATGGTTAAGTAAGTCTGAGGTATATGATTTTTATGTCTTTTTATGTTTTATCTCCTATGCTAATAAGGTGAAGGGTAGAGAGACTAATTACTAACTCTAACGAATGAACTAAGTCTAAATTAACCTAGCGTCAACATCCATTTCCACTTACCGTACACACCCTGAACCGATGCAACCTTGGCTACCAAACGCTAATCGTTGCTGGGATCACCGAGCGTAACGCAGGTGCTCGAAGTGGTCGTACTAAGGCACTTAACTAGGAGAGAAGGGTTGAGAAGGAATTAAGAACTAATAAAGCATGTAAATAACAGATAATAAATAACAGTAATAAAATCCTAATTAGCCTATTCCATGCACTGCAAGGTTTATCCACAAAGCTCGTCTTTATTGCCATACACAAACTTGTGTTCAGGAATGATTTCTGCTTGAATAAAGATCCGTTCACTTTGGGACTCCTACTGCGGGCACATGGAAAATATTCTATCTCTAGAGTGATCAATCTGCCAGAGTTTCCCTACTGTCTAGCCTAGGATGAGAAAACAAGGGACAGCTGTCTCTTATTTATAGATATGACGATGCACCGCGATATCACATACGTGATATCACGAGGGATGCGATATTGCGACGACCGCGATATTGCGACGACCACGATATCGCAGCTCATGCTTTATCGCATCCCATATTACATTGACATCAGGCCTCATTTGGCAACTGAGAAAGAGAGAGAGAAAAAGAAGTGTTGCTGCTACCAATGCCAAGGTTTTACCTTTCGTTGTCCATCCATAAGCACGTCATCGATCTTACTCCTTGCATAGCTGCTTTAGCACCGCTCCATTCCAAGTGCTCCCTCCAGATCCAATCAGTTATTGCATGATCGCCATCTGCACACACAACATAGTATTGTATTAGTAAGGGTGACTGAATTTCATGTAATTGATACCTTGCTTCGGTGTAAGTCCATTGGCTGGGTTGTGGTATGGCTAATATGAATCTGGAGATATATTAATGATGACTACCGAAGGTGTAGGGGCTAGGAGAAAATCAAAAAAATTGGGCCTTGTACCCCCATGACTAATCGCGAACCTCCGGTAGCGAGAGAATGGAAAAAGAAAAGGAATAAGAAAGATGAATAAAAAGAGACAACGGTAACGTCGATAAAGTGGATGTCAAGATGGAAATGAACAAAACAAACTAGATTGCAAAATGTTAAGGGAAAGAATCTAACGGATGCACCAAATAGGAATGCCAGTGGGTCCTCCCCAAAGTAGGTGCATGCTGTTAATGCCTTGACAAACCCACATTCAAAGAGTCCGTAGGCTCTAGGAATGTCCTTTGGAACAAGAGTTAAAGTCTTAACCGTAAGAATTTACCAAAAAGAAAACAATGCATCTACCAAAATATATACTAATGATACAACTGGCAATGAGGTGAACAATGGAGAGAAGGATGGTGAGAAGAAAATGGAATGGAATCCCAAGAACCAGGTGGTGTATAGCCCCTTGTGGATTTCATGATTAATGTGACTTGGCAAATCGCATTCTAACTCCGGCCTCAAACCAACTGCATCTAGTGACTTCGCATCAATGCAATTGGCCAATCCATCCTCTTGAATAACAAGAATGCTTCCCTTGAGAGCCACCACCATTCCGACGAAACAAATGAGGAGAGAAGGGAAAGTGAGAAGGGCCGTAGTTAGAGGGAACATTTTTGGTTCCATAGCCAATGCATGTAGCCCAAGGGATTATTTCGTCTAAGGGGTGTGATTTGAATTCTCACTTTCTTTCTTTTCTTCTCTTTGTTTGTTTGTTTTTTTTTTCATATTTTATATTTTTATACATGAGAAACACACCATGCAAAGACTTCTTCTTTTTATTGTCTCAGCTTCCGATAATTGGGTAACATTGGAACGGTAAGAAAACTCAAGAAGAAAACATCCAAGCACCCAAGATAATGGCCAACACAAAAGTATCAAGTTCCCTTGAAGTCACACCCTTTTCAAGCCTTGAGTCCTTCCTTAGTTTGAGAGATACCCAGTCACCGGTTCGTTAAAGTTCTAATTAGAAAGGGACTGTACATTTCCAAGCCAAGAAAGACCATAGACTTGTGGATGAATGGATGAAGTAAACTCATTTCCTGCCATATCAAAAGAACATACCTTATTATCAACATCGTAACTTAAAGGTAAAAACAAAACATTGGCAATCAATATGAAAAAACAGTTCATACCATCATGAAGAATACTTATTAGGTGACAAACTTACAGGATGGATAAAACACACACAAACACACACAAAAAAATGGGAAAGTATAACGATGTTGTAAAACAAAAAGAAGAAAAGTTAAAGAAATTTGCCAAACAAAAACATGTAAAACAAAAATTGTAAAACAAAAAATTGTAAAACAAAAATGTGTAAAACAAAAACATATAAAACAAAAATGTGTAAGACAAAAATGTGTAAGACAAAAATGTGTAAAACAAAAACTTGTAAAACAAAAACGTGTAAAAAAAACGTGTAAAACAAAAAAGTGTAAAACAAAAACATGTAAAACAAAAACTAAAAAGAACTGAGGGCCTCCAATGATTAGCATAGGTGGCCATCTCCCCCATGACTGAATTGCAAGGGAGAGATCCGAAATAATGAACGTCTATTTGAATTTCATAAAAGTGTCCAACTTCTCCTGAATGATTTTTTTAGGTTAAGGGGTGGAAGTTGGCGATGCTCATATTCCAATGTGTCTATGCCTTCGTTGTTAGCATGAGTTGTTTTCTTAGTTCATTCCATGCATATTGGGTTGCTCTTTCTAGTAGCTGTCAACCACGGGGTGTCTACTACTGGTGTGGTTGCTACATACAGGCACCTTTGAATTCGTATTTCTTAGGCACACCAATTACATGGAAGAGATGTTAAACATTCTTCCATGTCATCACGCTTTGAGTCACTGTATGTGATACAAGGGACTTTCTTCTTCTCGATCTTTCCATATATGTTTACCTTAAATATCTCCAAGGAAAGATCACCGATCCCTAGGTACACATCTATCGTACTTAGCCATGGCCTTCCCATTATGATTGGGAAGCCCCCATTGTCACTGTTAACTTCTATCACTAGGAAGTCAGCTGGGTATGACCACCCACACACAGTGGTAATGATGTCCTCCACCAATCCCAAGGGAATGGTGATGGATTAGTCAGCCAGCTCTAGTTGAATGTTGCTCTTCTTAAGTTGGGACAAGTTCCAGGCTTGATACATTTCTCGTGATATTAAATTGACTTTGGAACCTGAGTCAAGAAGAGCCTTATGTGGTTCATTCCCAGTGATTTGTAAATAGATTAAGGGGCTCCCAGGATCAGAGAGTTTCCTGGGAAGGTGGCCTACCCTGATCCAGTTGGTCACGGTATGCGTTAACATAACTGTATGTGTATAGCTCTGTAGTTGGACTGAAGGGTGTCCCGAAGTTTTATTTGGTGGAGGAGCGTACATCAACTCAATCGCTTGTTGTGAGAGCTTGTCTGGGCTTCTAGTTTTGAAGAAGGATCTTCTCTTTTTACAGTTTTCAGAACCAACAGCGAGTTGAATGTTTACAGCTCTCACAGCATTACGTTGCTACGGTTGAGTGGGGAGTTCCCCTTGCATTGTTGGAGCAGGTTGTATGGGAACTATAGGTGGAAGAGGTGCGGATAGAGTTGGAGGATAGGATGAATGTGGAATGTCTCCCAAAACTTGGTAGTGACGTTGGGGAGTTTTGTGACCCATAGAGTCACTTGGAGAAACTGGCTGCAGCACATAATATCCATAAGGATAAGGTTGCCAGTAAGGGTACCGTTGTGTCGGTGGTGGCATCCCCCATGACTTTGGGTATTTCCACTACTGATGTTATCTGATGGGTTGTGGTGGAGTTCCACTTGGATAGTACATTAATGGTTGGTGGAACTACCTTGGGTTACCTTGAGGATAAGGTAACCTTCGGGGTGTTTGCCATTGGTTAAGTCTCGGATTAAGTGCATACACCCCAGACTCCTGTAGATGTGAGATAATTGAACAACATCCCTTAGGATGGTCATATTGGCAGATCTCACATCCACCATCATCGTCTATGTCTGAATCCACAACTTCATCGGAGATAGTAATTTTCCCCTTACCCTTGTTATGTGCAGGGCCTGAATCTCTCCGCTTTGTCTTACCTTTGTCACTACTTTGTTCCACCTTAGACTCTTCTATGATTTTCAAAACACTTTCAAGTCTAGAGTCTAAGGAATCCCACAGTCGATCCACCTTAGCCGATACTTATGTTGTTAGTTTTTGAATCGGCAAGGTTTTTCTGTTCACCAACTCTTCGAGTGGTGAATCGCGGTTGTATTCTTCAACACTCTCTCTTTTTCATAGCTCACCTTCTTCCTTGGCTACTTGCTCCAACAAGTGATGTATTTCATGGGCTCTAAGTTCTGATAGTCTCCCTTGGGCATAAGTCCCAAGGGTTCTTCTAGTCTCATGCCTTAGCCCATCTATGATGTGGCAAAGTTGGTCCCGTTGTGCGTAACCATGGCCCAGGAAACGATGTAACAATGCGTAGTAGTGGCCCATGGCAGCATCCAAGGGTTCATAAGTACCTTGCTTCCATCCTTGGATCTGCTTACGTAAATTAGACACTCTGGAGTACGTATGATATTTATCGTTGAAGAGTTCTAACATCGTACTCCACCTCTTGATGGTTTCCGGTTCTAAGGACCGGTACCAACTCTCTGCTTCCTTAATGAGTGTCTTGGGAAACAACTTAAGTTTTTGCCACTCATTTTCTATGTTTTTCAAGGCACAGGCATCATGGAATGCCTGTAAATGATGCTGCAGATCAGCATTGTATCCCCCTTCAAAGCATGGGATATTATTCATGTCTAAGCATTTGATTTGACTGTCCTTTTGATGCCTTGTTGGAATTCGTACTACCTCCGTGATGTCAAGCATACTTCAGGTGGTAAGTAGGGGCTCATCATGATCATCTCTTTTATGATGCCTGTGATGTCTTCGTTGTTCCCTACTTTCCCTTTGTCCATGCCCTTGTCCTCTCTCTCGACTCTCTCATCGAGGCCTCTCATTCACCATTATGCTCATGATGGCTGCACCTAGATGTGGAAGGAGAGGGTGAGTGATGAGATGAAGGAGAAGAAGAAGGGAAACCATCGTCATGACGATGCTTCTTGCCTTCTCTTCAACTGCTACGGCCCCGATCGTGATGACGATCTAAGTGCCCATCCTTATCATGAGTTATTGTTCCCTCTGTGAACAGTTGGTGTTCATGAGGATCAGAACCAGTGTTATGTATCGTTGAGCGTAGGTTCTGATGCCTTACCTCCTCACCATAATTAGGAGGGGAAACATCATTTGATAGAGAACTCGTTATAATGGGTTCATCATCTCCTATTTCACTAAGGACATGCAGGATCCCTTTGCCCTTCAATAGTGTATGTTAGCTCTCCTGTCGTGAGTCCCTCATACGTTGTGCTTCTGTGGGATGATAATCCCTCATGTCAAAGTCTTCCTCAACATATTCAACATATAATTCTGTCATGCCAATCTGTGCCAAAGCATGGAGGAGCATGCTAGGGACTGATCGATCTGGAGGTAACACGATGTTACCTTGCAAATCTCTCCATTGCAACTGTTTGTCTTGATGGAGGATAAAGGTAAAGTTTGGAATATACTCATCGAGATGAGTATAGACTATCTGGTGTTGTTGAGGACTTGGTAGATTTCAGTTATGTGTTTTTGACTACCGACTGTTTCTTGTATTATCCCTAGGCAGTGAGTTGCTTTTGTTAGAAGAAGACATTTTTAGTTTATCTCGGTGTGCTAATTGACCGTTATATAATTTTTTGTTTAATTAACCTAAAGGTTTGTTTAGGCTCCCAATGATATGAGTGATATCCTATGTTCTACTTAGCGCACAAACACTTAGTCCCCGGCAATGACGCCAATGATGAGTGGCGAGGTACCCCTACACTCAACCATACAAATACGAGCATAACATGCACGATCCGATCAAACTCTGCAGACTAAGTGCCTACACGCCTCATGGAACACTTAGGGTTAATCATTCGTTGTCTTCCCAGACTTACTTGTAGTTGTCACGGTGTATGGTTAAGTAAGTCTAAGGTATATGAATTTTATGTCTTTTTATGTTTTATCTCCTATGCTAACAATGTGAAGGGTAGAGAGACTAATTACTAACTCTAACTAATGAACTAAGTCTAAATTAACCTAGCATCAACATCCGTTCTCACTTACCGTACACACCCTGAACCGATGCAACCTTGGCTACCAAACGCTAATCGTTGCTGGGATCACCAAGCATAATGCACGTGCTCGAAGTGGTCGTACTGAGGCACTTAACTAGGAGAGAAGGGTTGAGAAGGAATTAAGAACTAATAAAGCATGTAAATAA
>MNCI01000217.1:273022-289574 GCA_015680685.1 Gnetum montanum
TAATCCCAGTAGTGTTGCACTAGTTCAGGATGTGCACGGCAAGTGAGAACGGATACTGGTGTTAGGATTAGTTAAAGCCTAGTTAATCAGTAGTTAAGTTAAATTATTCACTTAGCTATCTCTTTTTTCCTCCCTTATTAGCAGTAGGACATAAAAACATAAAAGTTATAAAAATCATATGCCTCAAGCTTACTTAACCATACAATTGTGACAATACAAGTAAGTTTGGAAAGATAATGATTGATTAACCCTGAGTGTTCCATTAGGGTGTGTAAGCACTTAGTTCTTGGAATTCGACCGAATCGTGTGTGAAACGCTTGTATTCATATGGTTGAACGTAGGGGTACCTCGCTGCTCATCATTGGCACCGTTGCCGATGACTTAGTTGTTTGTGCGATACATAGAACATAGGAAATCATCCATATTGTTGGGACGTTAGAATGAACCCTTAGGGTTGATCAAAGAAAAGATAAGACAATGGTAAATCACACACCGAACAAGACAAAAATGTCTTCTTCTTCTCACAAGAGCACTTCACTGCCTAGGACTAACACAAGAGACAGTCGGCAGCATCATACATGTAACTAAGATCTGCCAATTTCTCAATAATTTTTGGTAGTATATACTCATCACGATGAGTATGTACCTGATTTCACCTTTATCCTTCACCAAGATGAACAACTGCGTTGGAGAGACTTGGAGGGTAACATAGTGTTGCCTCCAGATCGATCAGTCCCCAACATGCTCCTTCATGCTCTCACATGAATAGGCATGCTGCTTTTATACACGAAATACATTACATGCGATCATGACACAAGGGACTATCATCCCACAGAAGCGCAACGTCAATATGACTTGTGATAGGAGAGTTACCACACATCCTTGAAGGGTAAATGGCCTCATAACACCCCACACGTTTTAAGCGAAATTGGGGATGGCAAACCGGTTTCAACAAGTTCCCCACCAAATGATATTCTCCCTCCTAATGATGGTTAGGAGGTGGTGTATCAGAACCTCCACTCCACAGTTCACAACCCTAGTTCTGATTCCCACGAACACAAAGTGTTCAACGAGGGAACACAAACACACGATAAGTGCAGACGTTCTATCAGATGGTAGAAAACACCGTCATGATGATGGTTCTCCTTCTTCTTCACCTTCATCATCACATTCACCCTCTCCTTCGATGTTAGGAGGTAGTCATAAGGAAACTAACCATGAGGACAAAGGAAGATAGAGTAAAAAACATCGACAAGACAGTCAAGAACGAGGACGAGGGAACTCTAGGGAATCACGACATAGAAGAAGGGAGAGTAGTGAACCGTGTAGACATCACAGACGCTATGAACGAGATGACCACGAAGAACCCCTACTCACAACTAGAAGCATGTTAGATATCATGGAGGCCGTAAGAGTTCCAACAAGGCACCAAAAGGACAATAGGATCAAGAGGTTAGACATGAACAATATCCCACGATTTGAAGGGGGATACAATGCTGATTCTCAAAACCACTTATAAGCATTCCACGATGCGTGTGCCTTGCAGAACATCGAGAACAAATGGAAAAAATTGAAGTTCTTCCCAAGGACACTAGTGAAAGAAGCAGAAAGCTGGTACCAGTCCTTAAAATCGGAATCCATTCGAAGGTGGAGTACGATGTTAGAATTGTTTAATGATAAGTATCAAATGTACTCCAGAGTGTCTAGCTTGCGAAAACAAATCCAAGGATGGAAGCAAGGAAATCATGAACCCTTGGATGCTGCCATGGGCCACTATTACGCACTGTTACATCGTTGTCCTGGCCATGGTTATTCACAGCGGGATCAAATGCGCCATCTCGTGGATGGACTTAGGCATGAAACAAGGAGAACCCTTGGAATGTATGCCCAAGGGAGATTATCAAAGCTTAGGTCTCATCAGGTTCATAGATTGCTAGAGCAAGTAGCCAAGGAAGAAGGGGAGCTACGTAAGAGAGAAAGTGCGAAAGAATACAACCGAGATCCTTCCCTTTGAAAAAGGGGAATGAGATTCTATGAAGAGGAGGAAGAGTCACCACTCAAAGAGATGGTGAATAGGAAAAATTTGCCACTCTAAAAATTAACAGAAGTGTCGGAAAACATAGAACAAATGTGGGACTCCCTAGATAGTAGATTTGAAACTGTTCTTAAAATCATAGAGGAGTCTAGGGAGCAAGGTAGTGACTATGACAAAAAGAAAAAGAGAGAAGTGAACAATGCATGTAACAAAGGTAAGGGTAAAATGGCCATCACCGAAGAGGTTGTGGATTCAGATACGAACAATGGTGATGGATGTGAGATATGCCAATATGACCATCTTAAGGGATGTTGCCCAGTAATCTCACATTTACAAGAGTCTGGGGTGTATGCACTCAACCCACAACTTAATAAATGGCAAGCACCCCAACGATTACTGTATCCCCAAGGTAACCTAAAGCAGTTCCACCAACATTCAAGATATTATCCAAGTGGAACTCCACCACAACCTATTGAGCAACATCAATAGTGGCAATACCCACAGTCATGGGGGATGCCACCACCAAGGCAACAATACCCCTACAGGCAACCAGATCCATATGGCTACTACGTGCAGCAGCCAATCTCTCCACGTGACTATGTTGGTCACCTGACATCACAACATCACTATCAAACTCAAGGATCTTGTGTTGTTCATGCTGATGCTCCAATGCTTGATGGGGTCAGCACCTCCCATGGGCATGATAGTTGTGGGAACATCTTATTTTCCTTGACATACCAGGTCGCAAACAACCATTGTTCCTCTTCGTAGGCTCTAGCTTTGTCCCTGTTCTCCTGAAAATCTGTAATCCGTTGAGCCAAGTCTATTGCGATATCTTTTTATCCTTGGTATCTTTCTTTAACCACCTCCAATTCAAAATTTGTGACTTCCAGCTTCTGCAATGTTTTCTTGTGTTCTGCAAATTCTGCTTCATACTTGGCATAGGTGGTAGCTACCTACCTCTTGAGCTCTATCCTCGGGCGCCTTGCTATCAACATGGCTAGATTAGCATACCGTAGATTTTCCAACTCCATGTACTCTATGAGATCCTGAATCTGTAGGTCCCAGCTTTTAAGTTCCACCTGGTGGGAAAATGCATATGTATCCAATATGGCCCGCCAATTAGTGTGTTGAGCACTAAAAGTGTTGATGTGGGCCTTGAACATATGGATCTCTTTCTCGATAACTTGCTTGTACATTCCCACCTGGTCTCGGAAATGCTCCTTTAATTTTTCATTCCGCTTGGCCTCATTTTATCATGTGCTTACTTTGATGACCATCTTCTAACGGATGGTGCATACCTACTCCATTGAGAGGGTTCGATTTTCTCTGGCCAAACGGTTCATGTCCTGGTTGACCCTGATCAAGTGTTCTTGTAGCTGCTGAAAATTTTCTTCGAGAACATTCTTTTGTTTCTCCATAGAGGTCAACCGAAGATTGTCAGCAACAAGTTGTTTATTCTCTTCTTGTAAGGCCTTAAGTGCCTTGACGTGCACGTAGGTTTGCACTTGTGCCTTGAAGGCATCCTAGTCGGCCTTCTCTTTTTCCTTCACCACTCTTTTATTATCCGCTAGTAATTTGTTAAGTTGCTCTATCCTAAAGGTGTCTAGCTAGTCTGCGGGAACGAATTGAGAGGGATCCTGTTGTGTGACTTGTAGGGTTACGAGCCATTCTTGCAGTCTTGCCAATTCTACTTCTGTGTGCTTGGCCCTTATCTCTGTCATGACCAACTTCCCTTTGGTGGAGATGAGGTCTAATTGTGCTACCGTAACATCCTGTAGGATGTCAAACAAGGATTTCATCACTTGTCCTATTTGCAGCAATCGATCAAGCACAGCCTCATGCTCCACAAGAGTCATTGAGGGACCGACTAATGTTTGAGCATCACATGCTTCGGTAAAGTCTGCCGGTGGCACAACAGGGATGTTGAAGGATTCTTTGATGTGGTCTACGATCACTTTTATGGCTCCTGCTACATCCTGGTGTTGCATGACCACCACTGTGGCCCCTTCACTAGTCTCCAATTGCACCCGAAAGGATGCAGCATTCCCTGATATCTGTTGCAACCAATGAGTCTCTCCTCCTCCTGTCTAAATGGACACCTCGCCCCATGCACAATCTATAGAGACAATGGGCCATACAGTATCGTCGATGACATAGAAGAGATTTGCATCATCACGACTTCCCCAACTAACCGTCTCAGCGATGGCCCTAAGATGGCTCATTGACGGTCGGTAATCCTGTAGCGGTGGGCGTTGTTGATCTGACTAGCTCGTGCTGGGCCTTACTTCTTGTTTTTAACTGGGTCCTATGCTTGGAAGTTGGCTAGGCCCTACAAGTTGAGTTGTAGTGGGCCCCACCATCTGTTCTTGCTCTTGTTCTAGCTCCAGCGTCTCACTAGCACTTTTCCTTGCAGCTGGTGGCTTCAGCAGTTCAACGTACGAAGCATTTTGGGCTCTTCTGAGGATGTCATTGGTGTATCCTTGAATACTAGCACGCTTGCATAGCTTCCTAATGAGACAAAGGAAGGGTAACGCAAACTTCCCTATCTTGCGTTCTTCAAACCGCCTTAAGATCTCCATGAGATATAGATGAGGTAGGTTAGCATTAAGCTTTCCCATTAATATCGCACTTCCTCTTGCCACATATGTTGAAATTCTATTTAATCCTTTTATGGGAAAGATGTGATAAGTTCCAATTTTAAAGTATATCTTCTCTTCCAACGTCAACTCTTCATAGGTCTTATCTTCCTTACTGTATGCCCTGTCTAACCAAACCCTTCGTGCATCAGCATCAGAGCGAGTAGATAGACGAGCAACCATTGGCCCTATGTTCAGAAGGTTTAACACTTCCGAAATGGCTTTGACAGAAAAATCAACATACACACCACAAATGTCAACTATGGTGCCTTCTTCTTTATTGTGCCAAAATTGGTACATTTCTCCTAAGTACCAAGCACCACTTTTAGAGAGGATAGGTCATAATGGAGATCCTTTGAGGTGGTCCCTAACGACCTCAGGAGCAAATTCCATGAAGGGTCCAAAGTTTAGTTCCACAATCACTATAGCTGAAGTGGACCTTTCACGGATGGCCTAAACACACTTCAGGGGCAACATGAGGTGTTTTCCCTATTCAAGCGCTGTAGTAGCTCCTCCTTCTACCTACCTCGATTGTACAGTGATAGGGGCTTCTTGATGGATACTGAATGATTGCTCCTCTTGCTCTGTATGTTGTTTGACGGGCACCCATCCTCTACCTCTCCTGGGTCACTTAGATGCACCTTGAGAGGGACCTTCTTATTGTCCATGCTTTGGGGTCATCTACAATCACACGAGGCCAATCATTAGTAAGGTTGCTTACCAAAGTTAAGTTATACCTTACTTCATGCCTTAATGAATTTGTTTTGATTCTGTGTGATTTTAAAGTTAGAAATTTTTATGGAAATGTCTCTAAAAGATTTTAATATTTGGTCCACTTTGCTTAGGTGGCTTCAAAGTTTAATTTCCTAGTATAGATAAGGAGATGGAATTGTTTTTGGCACATGTTTATTATTTTTATAACTAATTACGCTTGATAGTGTCCTTTGGGCAATGAAAAATTTCAAAAAATTTATATGCAATTCATCATGTACCTTCCCCCATGACTAAGATGAACACTCTAAGTTCAAGTAGGTTTAGACAGAATGAAAATCGGAGCACTAACGAGCGAGTTATGGTTATTGGAACAAGAGATGCGCAATCACGAGTTGTAGAAGAAAATTTGAAAAACTCCCCCACGTGAACAGTTGCAAATGATGTTGATGTTCAAGGGGATCCATATATATAGTTTTTGAGGACATGATAGCGTGTACCTGATATCGGGGACCTAATATCATGGCCTATCCAAAAAAAGGTACTTGGAAAAAATTGATAAATTTTGGAAATTCTAAGGTATAAATGGAAGACTTTAAATCAATGTAAGGGATCTACAGTAAGAATGATTAGGCTGGAAGGCATAAAAAGGATAGTGGTGTGAACTTTGGCAATGAAAATCATGAAGAGTATGAGGAAAAAGGACATGTGTTTATACATGGGAATGTTTGAATGGGCAGGATGATAAGGGAAAGAAGAATGGTATAATACAATACTCAAAAGGTATAAAATAATGTGAGGGTAATGTGTTATGAGTGTAAATTTCAAAAGTCATGCAAGTGGGTCATCCCCAAAGCAGGTTCCAACATATAATTCCCTTATGTAACCACACCTTAAAATGTTCGTAGGCACTAGAAGGATTAAATGTAATCCACAGCATTTCCAAAAAACACACACATGTAGATACCACCGTGATGAAGTATGAATTAAATGCTACAAAAATCATGAATCCCCATTACATGAACAGTGAGGTGAGGCGAATTGTAGAAGGGATTGTAAAGATTGGAACATGAGGTAGCTGACTCAAGGCATAATGAATCCTCGGTGTAAGGCATGATTAATGTGTCATTAATTGTCACTCCAAAATTAGGACCAAGTCCATTCCTTTGATCAGTGACATCACATTGCTTCATCCAATGATGGACAATCATAAGACCACCATGACAACAGGGTGTACAATCACTTGGCATTTTCTTCAAGGGAGGAGCGATTTTGCTTTGTGGCACTTGTTTTTTTTTTNTTATGGATATCATTGTACCTAGAGTGGAACCTCTTATTAATAGAATGCGGGAGTGAATGTTGTGGGCTCGCTATCCAAATAATTAGTCACCCAAGACTTGATAGCATAGAACAACACCTCAACCAACGAGCCACATGAGTTTTTTATTCATAGATGAGATTGCTCATAAAAAGACAAAAAGACAAAATAGTAAACTAAAATATGAAAAACTAGAAAACAAAACATTGTAAAATTAAAGAAGAGGAAAACATTTATTAATTCTACTGTTGTTAGAATGGGGGATACCCCCCATAACTAAATGGTTGAGCATGGCTAGAATTAATAAATGAAATGTTGGGATCCTTTCATGTTGGAAATATTAGGACTTGGTCATACTAACCCCATTGGGGTTCACACACTGGATTAAAGTTGGCATAGTGGGGCAAGTTATAAGGTGTAGTTAATTGATGAGTGGTTGACCCACTATGGCACCCTTGATCGTAAGATGGTATGCAAGGATTGATCTATCTCCCTTGGTGGCTATATTCATTGGGTTGTATGGTTGTTAGAGTATTGGTTGGTGGCCTTGAGGAAGTAATAGGAGGCATTGGGTTTGTGGAGGAGGATGCACCACAGTGTTAGACTTGTGCTGGGTTGGAGTATATAGTGGGCTCAGAATTGTGTTATCCCCTCTTATGGTCATGCCGAAAGAAGGGCGTCTTTGATGTTGAGGAGAGTTCCGACTACTGTTGTTAGCAGAAGCACAAGTAATATTCGTGGGTTGCTGCTGTGGTGCAAACCCTTCTGGAACACTTGGTGGCGATGTAGAAGGAGATGAAGGATGAGAATGTTGAAATTGAGAAGTGTAATGTACACGAGGTGGTGATCTTGTTGGAGAGGATATGGGTTGATAGTATTGAGGAGAATAATAATAGTGTGGTGAGATAAAGGATGTTGACCTAGTTGGAGAAACAGGATGTTGAACTTGATAAGCACCTAGGTTCGGATTGTATGAAGGGTGTAACCAGTTTGGGAATGGCCTTTCCCATGAGTGGGATTGTTGCCACTGTGATTGAACACAGTATTTCTGCACGAACTCTGGATGTAACATTCTTCCCCAATGCTCATGTAAATGTGACAAGATTGGGCATTGGCCCTTGAGGTGATCATACAGGCAGATGTTACATTGATACGTATGATTGACAGTTAAGTTCTTATTCTTTTCAATCCTTCTTTCTAATTGTCTAAGGGTATTTTGTCTTGCTTCTTGGTTTGTCATGACTCTATCTCCAACAATGTTGGCATATTCTCCACATTTTTTATGCATCCATTCCATCATATTATTAATCTTTACCTCAATTTCATCCAATGATTGTAGTACTGGCACAGATGGTTCCACCTCCTTGCAGTGAGTTGATTTCTCCTCCTCATAATCATGGGCCCTTTTTGATTTTTTGGCTTGTTGAGATTTTTCAGCATTTTCCCATTTAGCCATTTCTCCTTCTTCTTTTGCTACCCGCTTGATAAGCTCTTAAAATTGGTGGGTTCGTAGCTCATATAGTTGACCTTGGGCATACATCCCTAGGATCTCCCTTGTTTCATTACAGAGCCCATCTATGATGTGATAAATTAGCCTTTCCTCGAAGAACCCATGGCCTAGGCAGTTGTTTAACAATGCATAATATCTTTCTAAGGCCATGTCCAAGGGTTCATGTTGCACTTGTTTAAACTCTTGGATTTTTCTCCTCAAGGCTTACACTCTTGCATAAGTTTGATATCTTTCATTGAAGAGTTCTACCATTGTTGGCCAACATCGGATTGATTTTGATCTTAACAAACTATACCATACTTTTGCTTGGCCAACAAGTGTCATAGGAAAGAGCTTAAGATTTTTCCATCCATTATCAATGTTGTTCCACACAAAGGCATCATGGAAAGCTTTTGAATGATGTTGCGAATCTAAATCATAGCCTTCTGAAAACTCAGGAAAGTTGTTTAAATCAAGCCTGGGTGGACGGCTTTCCTTATGATGCCTGTGGGATATTTGAACAACCTCTTGTATTTGCATTAGGCTTGTAGTGGCCAGTAGGGGTTCATCATCACTGGGTATGTTATGAATTCGTGAGTTGGGACAATGTTTTCTTCGTTTATGTTCATAGGAAATCCCTCCATCAGATTGAGTACTCCACACTTCATCTTCTTCATCATATAATTCATTGGTTCTCCAATAAATTTCCCTACTGGTTGTCGCGTTATCAAAATATTGTAAGAGAGACATTATGTGTGAATTTGTGTGTGACCTAATTGAAATTAATTTCTTTTCTAAAAGATGTATCATGAATACTTTGTTACAGCGATCTTGTATGATGTAACTAATCTAAATAACTAGCACCGTCCCCAGCAACAGTGCTAATGATGAGTGGCAAGGTACCCCTACACTCAACCATACGAATACGAGCATTCAACACACGATCCCGTCGAACTCCGCAGATGAGCTAGTTGTGGTATCTAGATAGTTACTCATTGATCACAGTTCGCTGTCTTTCCACCTGAACTAGTATTTGCTATGTCATGTATGGTTTAGTCCAAAGTGAGGTATATGATGCATTCCTAACTAATGCTGCTCCTAGAGACAATGGAAAATAATCTTTAATTAAGATAGTAGGAAAGGGAAGAGAGAGAGCTATATTAAGAGGAGATAGGGGAAGTGATTCTAAACTACCCTAAGTGTGATAAGCATCTGTTCTTTAATCATCCATACACATCTTAGGCCTCGTGCACAACTACCACTGGCATTACCAAGTGCATGGCCCAAGTATGCTACTGGGATACCAAGTAGTCACACGTAGATGCTCGTGATCAAGTCGTACTCATTCCATGTTTAAGGAGTTTAGGGTAAAGATATATTAACTACAAAAATAATAATTAAATAATTAAACTAAGTGGATGCTGCAATGATGAAGTAATCTTGATCTTTACTTCCAGTCATGTGCGTGTCCAAGTACGTCACACTCGAATAAAGGATGTCGTACAATTACAATCATCACATTGCGGGCATGCACTAGGAGAAAGGGTTGAGAGGAAAAAATAACAAAAAGACTCTAACTAAACTAACTCCTAAAATTGACCAAAAACTACTAAAAAACTGCCTCCTTTCCCATGCGCCTACATGTGTATTTATAGGTTCACAGAGGAGTCACGATATTGCGTATTTAATATCGTGACCTGGCTGCAATATCGTGTACATGATATTGAGGCTTCGATATCAGGGGTCCGATATCGCAAACCTGGCTGCGATATCGTGTACCTAATATCGAGGCTTCGATATTGGGGGTTCGATATTGCAGCTTGATGAATTACGATTCATCACTCTCTTTTCATCATTTTCAACATCTTGCATCATCACATTATATTCAAAAGCTTATTGTATGAGGCATCACTTTATTTTGAAAAATTGAAAAGCATTGTAACATTTATAGTTTTCATTTTGTTTCTATTTTTGTTTTCCTAAAATATTTCAAATCATAGCAAATTCATGATCATTTACAATTAATAGATAGCATGACAATTAATGAGTAGTTAAGCTGTAACAACTAGAAATTAGTTTTAAGTAATAAAATAAAAAATAAAAAAACTCTAATTATTGTATAATGCAAGCACCATATGGATTCATTGTATTGCTTTTCTTGAGTTTTTATAGTACAAACATAATTATACATACCTTTGGTCATACAACCAATGTAATATTTCAAAACTTAAGCAAAATATGATGTTGCTACTAATGATAGGTAGTTCAAACTGGTTAGCTTATAATCTTGTTAAGCAACAGGTTTCTAGTCCGAGTCACACTTGAGGAATTATTATATTAATTTATAATTATCATAAATTATCATATGTGCTTAGATACAAATATTGGTATTAAGCCAAAATTCTTTATCTTGAATCCTTTTGTTAGTTTAAGTTCAAGCATGGATGTTGAAGAGTGATGTAAAATTTTTTAATTAATTTTCTTTACTTATTTTTTTTCAAAGTAATAATTGTAAAATGGGGAATTTTTTTCTAGATATCTACTTAGTTTTAATCTTGTGATGTACTTTGAATTTTCTTTACTCATTATTTATTTGTTTTTTGGTTAAAAAGTTATGCTCTTCTCTCTCCATCTCCATTGTGCTATTAAGCTCTTCATCTATCTCCATGTCCATTGTGTTGTTGAGCTATTATATGTTAATGATCTTGAGCTCTATGATTGTTCTTTGTTTTAAGATCTAGGATTGTTTCTTGTTGTTCCTTTGTGTTTTGTGTTTTGAATAGTGTTTATGTTTTCATGCTTTCAAAGATGTATGCAAAGGTTGTTTCACCTCTTTTAACCATGGGTGCAGAGCACTCCATTTGTGTTTATTTTCCAAAATAGGATGTACTAATATTCTTGAGTTGATTGCAGACTACTTGGTATTTTATTTTTATTAACTTGTATTTATTTTTAAAAAGTAAATCTTTTTACAAGTGTTAGTGTATAGATAGTTTAAAATGCAGATCAACAAGGAACAAACTTTCTAAATTTCAAAGATTTTCATCCTAATCTATTATGTCAATTTTATAACTTCTAGGAGTTTTATGGTGTCTTATGACAACTTCTGTAAGTGTATTATGATAACTTTTAGGAGCTTTTTAAAGCTCAACTATTTTCAAAGCTACTTTCTTAATTATTTCTCTTTTGCTATTCTAACCCTTGTTTAGTATTCTTATTTCTATAAATGATCTTATTTTATATTTCTACCCTCCCTTTCTATCATTTTTGGCATCTTGTGTCATCCTCTTCCCTCTACGACATATTATGCATAGGGACATGACACGGTCAATGTTTGACAAAAATGACACCTTATGATGATGGCTAGTGGACATTTTGAGTATGTATGGGTGTGTTTGAGGTGTTAGAAAGCTAGAAGATAATGATTAGGTTACTAATATTGGTTGGTTGGGCATGATAGTTGACTTCAAAGTTGGACCATCATCTTAGTGACAATGTAATAAGCATTAGTAGGATTTCATTAACTAACTGTTGTTGACCGTTTGGGATGCAATTGCCAATGAGTGCCTGGAACAAGATTTAGATGTTAACTAGTCTCTAGCAACACCAAGGCCTAGATACCTCCAAATAGACTCAGTAGTTAAATGTGAGTATGTGTTTGTTGTTGTGAATGTTGAAATAGTTGGTTTGCATATAAAATTATAATCGGCTATCATAAAAGAGATTCGACCAACTTTGTAAAATACTATGAGTTATTAGAGATTTATATTTTGTTCAATAACTTAGTCTATATGGTTCTTATAATACCTACCTATGACAAATAAAATTTTGCAAAAACCATTTGAGCATAACTCTACCAATCTACTCCTAACTTCCCCCAAAGAGAGAAAGTTCCATAAGAAAACTAGAAATAAAACAATATTAATGAAAAGAGAAAGAAAAGAAAGTAGATTTGTGTAAAAACCTCTAATATTTAAGCAAGGTAAATTGATATGAGGAAACACTTCACAATAAAGTTATCCCTAATTCAATATCTATGAATTGTTCAAATTTTCTAGGCTCAAACAAGCAATTTCTTAAAGACAATCCTACTACACTACCAAAAATTGTTGCATAAACCACCACATACGAGTCTCTATTTTGGCTAGATAATAGTTGTCAACGATTGCATACAATAGAGCTTTCAAAGATTTGACAATTTATGATTGAAATACCAAGGGAATATACTTTAAAAATCAAAAAGCTATTTTAGTCCTATCAAAATACCAAAGATTTTTTGAACCCTCTAGACTATTGAATTGCTCAATTGGCTTTTCTATAGTAGAGGCTTTCTTACAGCAATCCTAACAGTAGCCTTAAAAATTGCATAATAATAAAATTTTCTATTAACTTGCTCTTGAGGCTTTCCAACATGAGCTCTTCTATGAAAAATCTTAATAGGGGTCTACTATCATGCAACAAAGAACTATAAAAGCAATCGAAAAATTCAAAATTTAAATGCCAAGTACGATACTACCTAAACCACTAGCTAAGCAACAAAACAAGATAGGAAAGAATGAACTCACAAGACTAAAACAAAATGGCTAAAATGATGTCTTTAGGAAACCATCTTACAAGTAATCTTCGAATTTCTTCTTCTCCAAAAGCCTCCCCTTCATTTCTACCTTTGAAGCATTTTTATAGTGGCTTTAGGTAGTTACAATAATCATGAAAGGAGCGACAAATATCTAAGATATCTAATCTTAACCACCTAAGGAGTTATAACTTCCATGGTAGGCTATGAGAATTTTAAGCCATATTTGGCAAGTGTCTTTTTGGTAATGGAAAATCAAAATCAAATACAAATATCTTAGATTTTTAGTTGTAACTACCCTAAGGAGTTACAACTTTCCATGGGAAGTTACAACTTCTAGAGAAATAAAATCTATATTTGACAAGTGTTATGAGGGTAATTATCCAATGAATATAAAGCATTTGAACTTTGATTATCCATATATTTTGCACTTTTCACCGCAATTCAAAGATCATACAATTACACAAATAGAGACAAGAAATGTGTGTGTAATATCTGTCTGTCTGTCTTGTATAATATTTGTCTATCTTTCCTATGTGTGGGACCCATGGATTGCCCTTTGCTTAGGACCAACTTATGGCCCTTCAGATTATCTACAAGTTAAAGAATTTGATGCTAGAAAAAGTATTAAAATAAACTATAAAAGGTATATCATTTTTCAAATGCTCCATCCTATGATAACCATACATGTTGAGTACCTACCACCACAAAACCAAAATCCTACTGCTACGTCTGGTTTTGTTGCCATATGGCCCTTTGTGTGATCTAGAAAATAAACAGCAACAATAACCATGATCTACCAGCGACTACCACATTGTGCACTGCACAGATTTGAGCCACATACCCACTTTTTGCAGCTCCAATGTCTGTGATATACTTGGAAGTCGAGAAGGTTTTCTGGTTGGGCACAGTAAGCTCCGTCGACATCATTCTAGGCGTACTTGTGGAGCATGGTCGTTGTAGCAATTTAGAAGAAACCCCAGTCTTTGCTTGCATTGATGTTGTAGCCACTGATTTTCTGAGCATCTATAGATTTTCCAATTTAGGGCTTCCTCATCACAATATATTCATCGAAAAACTCTTTCCTGCCATGGTATTTTTTTTTTTAGATTTTTTTTACTATACTAGCAATAATTTCTCTCATTTTTAATCATCCTTGATGATTCCAATGTATGTGTATTTGAGTTTTAGCAAAGTCAGGGTATATAAAATCTTCAGGACTGACATTTTTGGGTTTGAAATGCTTTTCCAAGCCAAGATAACTTTTGAAAATGGCTAGAGAAAGTATCACTCATGATTTTCAATGTGACTAGTTGGGATTACCCTATTTTTTGATTGAGTTTATATGTAGGGGTTGAGTTTATCTTCATATCACCTTGCATACCTTTGTGATTTAGACTACATCACACCTTGTATGGCTCTGGCTTGTTTCTTGTTACCACCAACAAAGTATTAGATTGTAGCCTTGGTATTGCATCATCAGGATGGACATACTATGGCAGCCCTTGAAGAGCACCTTAGTGTGGAGACTAAGGAATATCCAGGGTAGAAGAATGGTAGACTGGTATGAGTTTTGGGGCTTTCTATCCACCCACCCCCCTCCCCCCCATCCCCCTTTTTTTGTTACAGTAATGTTTCGAATCGTTTTTCAATTTAACTCAACTAGAAATTACATAGGATACACTCATTATTTTCTTTTTGTTTTTTTCATCAATCTCATTTATTTTGAATTGCATTAGCTTCAACTGTTGTTTCATGGAATGGTTTAACATGACAACATTTCATACCCTCCTAAAAATATCAACCGAGAGGCAACAATTTTATTACATATTCACATGAAAAATTGGAAATCTTTCATTAAACTTAAGGTTTAATGAAATAAAAAACTTAGCCCTAATAGAAAATCTAAGAACTATACGTCAAGACTTTATACAAACTAATCAGTGGAAGAGAAGTGGATAGTTAAAATAACTTTCTTGGAATCTTCTTGCCTTGAACCCCTTCATACACTATTTCAGCTCAAACCAATGCATCGTCTTCATCCTTGCTTTCTTCAATTGTTCTTGTTTCCTTTGCATCTACCTCTTTTGCTGATTCTTGTGGCTTATCCAAATCAAATAGTTCTGTATCTTGAGATACAAATGCCACTCCCCAAGAATAATCCTAGTTAGAATTTTCTTGATTTTCTACTTGACTATCACATTCATGAAATCTACCCCAAACATTGGCTTCTAAAGAAAGTCAACCTGTAAGAAACATGAACTCATCAAAAAGCCAAAGTAGGAATGGACTTTCTCTTGATGCTCCATAGGCTTCTACTTTGCAATAAGCTCTTAGGACATGTTTTGGAAAGCATCCCATTATGTATGGAATAAATGGTCTTCCCATTGCTCTCTCACTAAGAACAATCTTTTTTCAAACCTACACTCTTGCTAGTTTTCTTCACTCATACTTTGAGCTAGAAAATGATGTAATCTTGAGCAAACCATTTCTCTTCTTATAGTAGTAAACAATTTTGAAATTCTTACCAAATCTTGTTAACCAACTTTGTCACCTTTGTCCATATTAATTACTTTCTAAACATTATACGTATATTAATTTGAATTTTATCATTCGGTTGTTGGAGCTATTTCCCACTAAATAATTAATTAACCACCACTTCCACTTTACTCATCTCAAGTAATGATTACTTTGGATAATATAAATTTAATAATTCAACTGATATTTTTAATTAAATATCTTTAAACTCATACTTAACATGAACATATGTTAATTTTTATTTTATTTTATTTTAAAATACTAAATAGACTTACTTAACAATACAGATAAAACATATATGTCATGGTTAAACATGANTATTATTCAACATTATAATTAAATATATTATTGTACTATGTACATATTAACTTGTATAGAAATATTTAAGTCATGGGTAGGTGTCCCAAATAATGTTTTATGTGTAAAACATTATATGAAAATTGCAATTCCATATCATCTAATGTTGATAATTTATAAGTATCCTCGAATAATTGTTTTGTAATTTGAAATGGACTAGTCTATGTTGATGTGAACTTATTCAATTTCTTCATATTCCATAGCAAGATAAGATCTCCTATTTGGAAATTTCTTTTCAAAGCCTTTTGATCAAATCATCTTTTGACTTGGAATGTACTTTTTAACAAATTATCTTTTGCTTTATTTATCTCAACTTTTGATGAAGTGTTCAGTTGATACGTCGATTGGGCTGCGTTAATAGAGCCTCGTTGATGTGGCCACGTTGATGTGACCCCGTTGACGTATCCATCCATGCGTTAACGCGACCCCGTTAACGTAGAGTCTGTCTCTTGCTATAAATATGCNGGTTGTTGTCTTACCAATCTCACCTGTGATATTCTAAAGTGATGGTTGNTTTGTTTTCATGTAAGTTAGAATATTTCCCAAGTGCTCGCAGCAGGTGTGAGAAAAGTGTATGGCTCTTTATTCGAGCGCTAATGTACTTGAGCCCATTGGTGTGAGCAGCAATAAAGATGAGCTTTTTGAACATTCCTTGCAACAGTTGGATTTAATTGCATAAGCATTAAAACACTTTAATATTTTGACATTTTAAGCATTCCAAAGTCCTTTATTATTATCACTTTATGGTTATAGCCCTTTTCATAGTTTGTAAGAACCATAGGCATGACCATCTCAAACATGTCTTGTACACTTGGTAACCCGGTAACGCTTAACATCTGGTAACCCAGCAGTGGTTAGGATATGCTCAGGATGTGCACGGAAGATGGGATCG
>MNCI01000217.1:289638-310732 GCA_015680685.1 Gnetum montanum
AGTCGCACATGAACACTTGTGATTCATATGGTTGGACATAGGGGTACCTCACCGCTCATCATTGGCACCGTTGCTGGGGACTATTAGTCGTACATGCGTTATCTAGTCTTAGCAAGATCATCATTCACTTCATTGGAATGGACCCAGAATAGTGAAATCTACACATGCTAGGTGGCTTAAGTAAAAGAATAAGGCACACCAATTTAGTTGTTATCTACCATCAAGAATGTCTTCTTCTCACAGGCAAGACAGATCCAACCCACCAGTGCCATAGGAATGTCGGGTGGTATACGCACATCCAGACAAGTATATCCCCAACTTCACCTTTATCCTACATCAGGATAAGCATCTGCGATGGTGAGACATGGAGGGTAACATCATATTACCTCCTGATCGATCAGTTCCTAGAATGCTACTTCAAACTCTTCCCATGTTGGGCATTCAAGACCATAGTGTGCAATACATAATGGAGGATCATGACTACCGAGACTATTATCTAAATGAGGCACAACGTGCATGGGACTACCAACAAGCGGAACGCCATGAACACACAAACGGGAAATAGTTCAGTAACCCTTTATTCTTGCAAGACCCGCATGACGATGAGGAACTTGTTTTTCACGATTCCCATTTAGCTAAACCTCCTCCAATGCATTAGATCATTTAGTCCATCGTTCAAAGTAAACAATCAAGTGACTGGGAGCCCCAGGATGATGGGGGATCGTGCAAGAAAGATCCTGGCAAAGGGAAAGATGGACGTCAAGATCAGGGTCGTCATCAGAGTAGAGAAGGAGATCGACACCAGGGTGGTGGCAGTTCTCCTCCCTCTTCTCCATCTTCTCATTCCACTTTGTCTTCACCAGGTTCTAACTTCGATCGCAACCATAGTAGGAAGGATGGGCTGATGACGATCAAAAAGACTGATAAAATCGCAAGAACCAATGGGGATGACATGAGGAAAAGCATGACCAATCACATGAGTCTCACTGTCAAGAAAGGAGAGGCAGCCAAAATCATCATAGACGTCGTGCCCTTTAGCAGGACTATGACTTGGATGAACCACTGCTATCTACTTGAAGCATGCTTAACATAGCCGAGGTAGTTCAAATACCCAGTAAACACTTGAAAGATAGTCGAATCAAGCACCTTGACATGAACAACATTCCCAAATTTGAAGGGGGATATAATTGTGATCCACAAACTCACTTGCAAGGATTTCATGATGCTTGCACCCTACAAAATGTAGACAATGATTGGCAGAAACTCAAGTTGTTCCCCTGAACACTCATCAAGGAAGTGGAAAGCTGGTACTGGTTTTTGGATCCAGAATCAATCAAATGATGGAGTACAATGTTGGAAATTTTCAATGATAAATACCAAACCTACTCCAGAGTGGCTAATCTGAGATAATAGATTCAAGGGTGGAAACAAGGTGGTCATGAATCCTTGGATGTACCCATGGGTAGATATTACTCATTATTACATCGATGCTTTAGTCATGGCTACTCTCAGCGAGAATAGCTCCACGATATCATAGATGGACTCCACTTTGAAACAAGAAAGACCTTTGGCGTTTACGCTTAGGGATGACTATCTGAGTTAAGGGTCCATTAACTACAACACCTCATTGAGCAAGTGGCCAAAGAGGAAGGGGAACTAAGGAAAAAGGAAAGCACAGAAGAATATAATCGGGAGCCTTCCATCTAAAAGAAGGAACTCCAATTTTGTGAAGAGGAGGAAGAATCACCACTGGATGCAACAGTGAACTGAAAAACCTTGTCCATACAAAAATTTGCCTTTGAAATTTTGGCCAAGGTTGACAAGATGTGGGATTCTTTGGACGAAAGGTTCCAAAGTGTCCTGAAAATCATGGAGGAATCCAAAGAACAAAGTAATGACCGAGATTGACATAGGAGAAGAGAAGCTGAATGTATATACCATAAAGGTAAGGGGAAAGTTGCTGCGGTAGAATGGATTGCAGACTCTGACACAAAGGAGGATGATGGATGTAACATATGCTAGTATGAACATCCTAAGGGGTGTTACCTAGTGGTGTCACATTTACAAGAGTCTGGGGTGTATGCGTTGAATCCTCATTTGACAAAAAGGTAAACACCCTAAATATTTCCTTATCCATAATGCAATCCAAGGCAATTCCACCAGTAATAAGGATATTATCCAAGTGGAGCACTGCCACAACCTTACGAGTATTACTAGCAATGGCAACATCCAAAATTGTGGGGGATTCCACCTTCAAGGTAGTAGTATCCTTACTGACAGCCAGATCCTTATGGTACTACATTCAGCAACCAGTCTCCCCATAGGACTCTTCTAGTCACACACCATTTCAACTACCTAAGGGGGATAACCCACATCTATACTATCCTTCGTCACCTTTTCCTGCCATACCTACTCATCAGCCCTCCACTCAACTGCCTCCTACTCCACCTATGTAGAGAGAAATACCGCCATAGCCACAACAACATAATGCCACGAGGGTTGTCAACTTACAACCAGCTTCTCAACTGAGTGAACCGGAATCAAAACCATGGAAATGCCCTTTTTTTCGGCCCAATGTCCCAAACATACCTTCACATTCACCTGTGGCCAGTGCCTCTAAACCTCCAATTGCCTCCACCATTCAACCCTTCAAGCAACCTTCAAGCCAAATAGCCCCACAAAGTACAAACCATCATGCTAACACATACTGTGATGGACTAGATAAAGGCAACTCATCTTCTTTAGAAATTGACTAATTCAGGGAATCCCCTCATATACCTTGAAGTGGCATGAAACGAGCCATGCAAAGCTTTCTTGGATTCGAGGTCAAGCATCAATTTGATTTCACATGATATGTATAAGACTTGGAACTTGCCCCCAATGAAGAAAAGCAACATTCAGCTCAAGTTGGCAGACCAATCCATAACTATTCCCTTAGGATTGGTAGAAGATATCGTGACCACCGTTGTGGGTGGTCCTATCCTACTGACTTCCTGGTCATCCCGGTTGATAATTGCAAGGGGAATTTTCCAATCATAATGGGAAGATCCTAGCTTAGCATGTTGGATGCACAATTGGGACTTCAAGATCTTTCCCTTGACATTTCAAAAGAAAATCTTTTCAGAAAGATTGAGAAGAAGCACATTCGATGCATCACGTACAGTGACTCCGGGTGCAACTATGTGTAGCAACTTTGGTCTGCTAAGCGGACATCTATTCAAGCATGCAGTCAGTATGCTGAAGAATCACAGATTCAACGATGTCTATATGCAGTATCCACGAATCAAGAAGGCACCCAGTGGCTAACCACTGACTCTGATAGTAGCACTCTATGCATGGAACCATCCGAGGGCCTTGTATGTGCCTATGTGAAAAGCATGGATGAATTGGAAAAGGTCCATCAACAAGTCTCTACTATTGATGATAGTGATGATTGGGGAAAGCTATAGGTTTCTAAAAGCTTTAGACAAGAGCCCCTAGAACTAAAGATCATACCGGCCAATTTGGAATATGCATTCTTTTAGAATGGCAAGTCGGTAATCATATATGTCACTCTTGCTCCTGAACAAAAGAAGAGATTGCTAAAGATGATGAACAAATGGATGGCTGCTTTTGCATGGTCATATCCTAAATTAATAGGAGTTAACCCTAGGGTATGCCAACATCAAATCTATATTGATTCCTCCATGAAGCCACGATGATAGCCGCAAAGACGATTGAACCCCAAACTGAAGCAAATCGTCAAAGATGAAATTGAACAATTGCTAAAAGCAGGGTTCATCTATTTTGTTGCGGATAGCGAATGGATCAGCCCTCTCGTTATTGTGCCAAAGAAGGGTGGCAAATGGAGAGTCTATAGAGATTTTTGATTACTAAATATGACAACCTTCAAGGATCACTTCCCACTTCCATTTGTGGATCAAGTGTTGGATACTATTGCAAGGCATTGTTACTATAGCTTTTTGGATTGTTATAATGGCTATAATCAAATCCAAATCATGCCCAAAGGCCTGGCCAAGACAACATTTACAGGTCCCTAGGAAACTTTCACATATAAGAAGATGCCCTTTGGCTTATGCAATGCACTTGCAACCTTCGAATGCCTTGTCCTCAGCATCTTTCAGCAACAAATTGGCAATGGGGTAGAATTTTTCATGGATGACTTCTCTACCTATGGAGCAATGTTTGAACAAGCCTTGGACCACCTTGAGCAAGTTTTAAAAAGATGTGTGGAAACAAATTTACAGCTCAACTGGCAAAAGAGTCACTTGATGGTCCAAGAGGGCATTATTCTGGGGCATCAAATTTCACAAGCATGGATCGGTGTAGACTTTGAAAAAATTAGAATCATCAAAGGAATCACTAGTCAACCAAGCACTATAAAAGATGTTTAGTCATTCCTTGGACACACTGATTATTACCAACGCTTCATCGAGAATTTCTCGAAGAGTGCCAAGCCGTTGGTGGAACTAACAAAGAAGGATGCTCCATTTTTCTAGACTAGGGAATATGAGTCTACATTCCAAATAGTAAAACAGAAACTTGTAGAGAATCCAATTCTACGGGCACTCGACTGGTCTAGACCATTTCACATCATGACAAATGCGTCTAATTATGCATTGGGAGCTGTGCTCACATAGTTGGATGACTAGCGACATCCATATTACATCCACTATGTAAGCTGAAGCATTATGGGTGCTCAACTAAATTACACCAACACTAAAAAGGAATTAATGGTGGTGATGTTCGCCTTGGAAAGGTTTCGACAAATACAAGGTGTTTCTACATACTGACCACAGTGCCATCTGGTTCCTTATGAACAAACCAACGATAAGTCCCCATATCATATGGTGGCTCATGACCCTTCAAGAATTAAACCTTATTATGGTGGACAAAAAGGGAATTGAGAATGTGATTACTGACCACTTATCTTGATTACGATGGGACAGCGCAGAGAAGGAGGAGCCACTCTCCAACCAATTTCCAGATGAACTGATCTTCGCTGAAGCAATCACCAAGGAAATGCCCACAGGATCAACTTGGTTTAGTGACATCCTTACTTATCTCTTAACACAAGAATTACCAAAGGAGTGGGATCATCAAAAGAAGCAAAAATTTCTTAATAAGGCCAAGCACTTCATGGAAATCAACGAACACCTTTACAAGGTGTGTGCAGATGGCTTAGTTCGATGGTGCGTCCCTGATGAGGATAAACTATGCATCCTTCAAGATGCTCATGAGGGCCCTTGTGGGGGCCACTATGCTAGATGACGCACGACCATTAAAATCCTGCTTGCAGGATATTACTGGCCTACACTCTTTAGAGATGCTTAATGGTTTGTCCACTCCTGTGAACGATGTTAGAGAGATGGTGGGATGACAGCATGAATGGAGGGACCTCAATAGTGGATCTAGCCACTAAAATCCTTAGATATTTGGGGCATCGACTTCATGGGTCCCATCGCACCCATGTCCAATGGAAAGGCGTATATCATCATCGCAGTAGACTACTGTACTAAGTGGGTAGAGGTGACAGTCGTCACTGACTGTTCCTCAACCACAACCACATGGTTTGTCCAACAGCAAATCGTGAATAGGTTTGGGGTGCCGCATGCACTCATTTCAGATAATGAAACTCACTTTACAGGTAATAATTTTTGTAAACTCATGCAACACTTGGGAGTCAAACATAAATTTACAACACCCTATCACCCCTAAGCCAATGGGCAAGTTGAAGTGACAAATAGGGAGATTACAAAGATCCTAACTAGGACCATTAGCAAATATAGGAGGGACTGGAGCAAGAAACTTAACGATGCCCTCTAGGCCTATTGCTCAACGTGGAAACTTCTTATAGGCTACTCTCCTTATGAGTTAGTGTATGAGAAACTACCAAAACTTCCAATTCAGGCAAAACTCTGAACACTATCTGCCGCCAGTGACTTGGGTCTTGACTTATCACTAGCACAACGAGAACGACTCATCAACTTAAATGTGCTAGATGAGAATCAACTAGTAGCCCTATCATCAAATGAAATCTAGAAGGCCTATAATAAAAAACATCATGATCTTAGGATTCGAAAGGTAACATTTCAATGTGGAGATAAGGTACTCTACTGGAACCCCACACATTTACTATAACGTACTAAGTTTCAAACACTATGGAAGGGACCTTATATCGTTTCTAAAACCTTTCTGTCTAGGCCCCTACTTATACACAAACCTGAGGATCCCACGAAAACACAGTTAGTCAATATGCAACAATTAAAACCCTTCCATGAACTCCACCTAACTAGTGTCACTACCCTCTCATCAAAAAGTCAACCTCATTCCATTTTCTGGATCTCCTCCTCCTAGCTTAGTCAATGGGGGGGGGGGGGGGGGTGTGGGGGAGGTATCATCATCCATGCTAACAACCTCTACTGGCTCCTCAGTTGTTTTTGAAAGTTTTTGTTTTACATGTTTTTTTTTACAACATTGTTCATATATTTGACCATTCTTACTTATTTTTATTTATTTATTTATTTATTTCTATATGTATATATGTACTTATCTTTCAGTTGTTTTCTACTTCTCATTAATAAGTTATCTTATTGTCATAGGACGTACTAGTGTGGTTGTTCCTCTTTGCGATGGTGCATATGATGGTCTGCCTATTATATCTAGTTCCTACCTTAGCATTTCTGTTCCAAGAAGTCACATTATACTTTCATTTCATTTAATAGGTAGTGAGTCCACGTCATCCACCCATCCACCCACTCCATGGTTTTCCTTATTTTGGAAACATGTAATCCCTTTTCCATTAAAAACAACTTTAATTAATTTGTGACTTGTGTAGTTTCTAGACTTGAAGAGTACCCAATAGTTTGAATAGGATGTGACTTCAAGGGGAATGCAACATTCTTTGTACTTTTCTATTCCATTGTCTGTGAGAGTGTCCTCATGGGCTTCTTACCACTCCAATATCCTCCCATACCAGGAAGTTCATTGGCAATTTGTCCTTGCACAGTGTGGTCCTCATCATTCGAAAAAAAAACAATAAAAAAAAAACAAAAATGAGGATTCAAAGCACACCCCTTGGACCAAATGCATGTGAAAATGCATGGGTCTTTGCATGGTGTGGTTCCCATAGAAAAAAAAAACAAAACATGGGAATTCAAAGCACAACCCTTAGACCACCTCTGATGGCCTACAAGCACTAGTTATGGGACTTGTTTTGTCCTCCTCTAACTTATCCCCATTTTCACTTCCTATCTCTCACTCATGTTGGAGTGGTAGTTGTTGTGGGAGCATTCTTGTGCCTCAAGGGGATGGACTACGTCTTTGAATGTTGGTGTGATGTCACTGAGCATGGTTGGTTTTGGGTTTCAACTGAGGATGGCTCCTACCGAGTCACTTACTCACACACTTCATAAGGGATCATGTGACAAACATTAGGAATTCCATATCACACTCCTTTCTCTTCATCAATTACTTACCATGACTCAACTCACTACCAGTTTTATGTTTTGATCATTTTTCATGCCTTGCTTGAACTCATAAATTCTTTGGCTAGTTCTCATGGTGTGAGTATTAACTTGTGGTAACCATTAGTTAACTATGGGGCCCATGTACTCCTATGTTGACGATGTGCAAGGGCAACTAAGGCTAATTCCTGCTATGGAAAGGACCCACTTACATATGCATTGGTTCTGATTGTTAATCTCCTTCCCCTTTGGTATAATTCGTCAATCATCTCCATTCTACCCATCACATGGCTCTTCGCCTGCAAAGTTCCATCTTATGAAATTCTCCTACCTTCGACTCTTCTTTTGATGACAATCTTCCTTCCTCTTTCTATCAGATGGTTCTCTTATCTCTAAGTTCTTAAATCACCCCACCTTTGTGTTCCAATCCAAAGATTTGGGCTCTTACTTCATCAGTCAATGCAGGTCAACTAAGCTGAATAATTGCATCAACTAGGCCCCATATATTCATCCCCCTACGTTTACATAGCCTTGTTTACGCAGCCCCATCGATGCATGTCAAAAATACTATATATACCCACGTTGTGCCTTTGAAAATTGTCCATTTGTTCATAAAGCAAGGGGAGTTTTTCCATTTTTTTTCGTCAATTCTTCTTACCAAGCACATACCATTTCTACCGTGTGTTCCAATCCAACCACTCTTTCACTCTTTTGCTACTAAAGGTATGCTCTACATCGTGGGGGAGTGAGGTCTATAATTATTATGATTAACAAAGACTTAATACCCCTTAGGGAATACACAAGAAAAAACAAAAACAACAAAACAACTATAAAATGCAACTCATTTTGTTTTATTGTTTTTTCTAACCACTCAACTACACTCCAAGGAACCTAACAAGATGCACGTGCTAGTGTCATAGCTTGGCCAAAATGAGAAGGTGTATTATCACCATTTTGAGCAACTTATACACATTTTAATTCATGGTTATGCTATGACTGTAGATGGCACCTAAACCAAGGCATCCAAGGGAAGAAGGACCATCCCAACCAAGGGACAAGTGACCTAGAATGGGAAGAGGATGGAGCGCATGACCTCAAGAGCATGAGGAGGGTTCACATGCAACTAGCCCTCTCCGCGAAGCACTTGACGTGGAATCTATTCATTAGATTCTCGAAGAGGACATCCCTGGTGAATAATCACAAAGGGGCGAGACTCTAGTGGTAGCACCACGACTTGAAGTCACCTTGACCTAAGCCTCTATTGATGCCATTAAGCCGAGGGATCTACAACAAATGGTCCTTCAGGAGTTAAACTTTGGACCATTTCTAGAAAATGCACCAAAAGAAGTCAAAACCCAACTACAAAATTCTCCTATGTGGTCAATCATCACCTTCAATGGTGAATGGTACCTAGGAGAAACTTATCTCTTTTGGACTAATCAGCAACTGGGGTCCAGAGTAAGAATAAAGGAAATTCATGTATCTTACTCTGCAGAAGCAATCACACAAGCTCTTGGGTTGCCTAAGACCGGAGCTGATGTGGTGGCGATTCCAAAACAAGCAAACCCTGAGGTGAAAGGGGAGTGGATCAGATGGTGCTATGGGGTAGAACATAAGGAGTTTGGCATACTAACCACCACAGAGAGATTCTACTCAAAAATTGCATCTTACCACTTGAATCCAACGGTAAGACCCAGCAAGATCACTACCTTCTCTGCTCATGCATGTGCTACTCTATGTGGGAAGTTCCCCATTAACCTTCCACAGTTACTTTTCCTTGAAATTATAAAAATATTTGCTAAAAATGAATGTGGAAGGTGAGCTCTACCCTTTCCTTACCTAATTAGGAAGTTGTGAAAATGGGTAGGGATAGCACGCTATGCTAATGATATACTTCATCATGCCCCAATTACCTCGTGGCGTGAAATGATGAAAGACAAGACTCTTGCCACAACGTAGATAAGGGAAGAACAGCAACCACCTCCACTACTAGCACAAACAACAAAGTTAGACTCACAAATGATCGCAGAACATATACGCAAGATTCGACAATCGCTCTTGAGCCAGCAAGAGTAATCAACAGGAACTGGTGGTGGAGAAGACCCTTTGGTGTACCACCCTGCAATGAGCCATTTTGAATAAGTGGCTCAATCTATAAGTCTGCTGGAGAGAGTAGGGCCAATGTTTTCTGCTACATGAACATAAGTTCTTGCAAGAACGGACCCCAATGTCCAAGAAGTAATGGTGTCCACCTAACAACTATTTCTTGAAATTTCAAGAAATGTTGCTACTTTCTCAGTGCGCTTGGAGGACGGAGAGGGGGCGATTGTCCTAGTAATGCAACACCAGGGATAAGAGGTTGTAGCAAAAGTGGTTGCTGACACAATTTCCATAGCTCTTAACACATCTACGGTGTTTGTACTGAATGTACATGGACTTGGAGATGTACGACATCCACAGGAACTCAATGTAGCAAAATCAATGCAGCCAAACATGAAGAATTGTTGGACCGACTGGTGGGAATCGGGCAACTACTTCTGAATGTTTTTGATCTTCCGGACAACATCACTACCACTCAGTTGAAGCTACTCTCAGTAAGGGGAAAGTGCCTCATCCTAGAGGGGCAACTTAAAGTAACCCAGGCAAATTATCAACGCTTAGCTATGGAAGTTGGCCAACTAAGGGCCCAACTTGCTGATCCAGCTCTCCTCAATCATGAACTCACTAGGGATGAAGCTTTTCAACAGCTTCAAACCAAACTTCAAATGGTTGAGAACGAGTGAGAGTCAATAATCTTTGACAAGTCCTTAACAGACGCTTGTTCTTACCATCTAAATAAGGACTTGGTAGAGGTTCGCTAGGAGAATGTTAGGCTGACCGTAGAGGTTTATTACCTGTGCAATGTTGGTGATGAAAATCAACACATGAAGAATTTTATCCATCAATAGCAAGAGGAGCTAGTCAGGGTAAACATTGAAGTAAGGAGGTTGGCAGTTAAAAATCATAATCTATCCATGGAGGAAGTTCGAGCCTTATAATAAAAATCAACTATTAAAATCACCGCTTGGAAAAATGAGGTCCTTAAGTTTGAACGAGTAAAAAATCATTATAGGGACCAAGTGGGATTGCAAAAAGAAGTAAATCAAAAAGAGATTCAAGTCGTAAAGGTTAAAATGAACCAAGCACTGCAACAGCTCAAGGAAGGAGGTGTGGTATGGCAACTCATCTTCGATGGATTGAATGCCTACAACCAAGCTGAGATTCGTCTCACTACAGATTGAAGAGATGATGGAATACATGGAGTTAGCAAATCTCTGTTATGCAAACCTGGCTATGCTGATAGCTAAAAGGCTATAGTCATACTTGGAGAAGCAAGTGGCCACCTCATATTCTTTATACGAGGGGAAGTTCCAAGCGCATGAAGAGACAAAGAAAAAGCTAGAAATAGCTAATGTAGAACTCGAAGTTCTTCGCACTTGTTTTGAAGGACAACACGCTGTTACAGAGAACTTGGCCCAACAAATAAATGACTACCAACAGCTGAAAACATTGGTTTGAGTGTTCAATATTGAATAAAAATAGTTTCTTACTTGGTTTGTCAATTTGAAGGAACTCTTCCCTACACTTCCATGTCCTTGGGATGTTCCCATTCTAGCACACATTGGTGAAGCTGCCTAGACGATGAATGATCCTAGAAGCAAAGAGGAGAAGATGAGGGTGTTGTTGGAGGAATTTTCATTACCTTTAGAAGTTGCAGTGGCTGCAAGACAACCATCATCAATGCCTCAACTGCTGCATGCACCAAAAGTTGGTGAAGGCCCATCAGAACCACTGCCATCAGGAAGTGTGTGACCTTCTCGAGCAACTTTAGCATTTCGACAGGGTTGAGAATCTATGGCTGTCAGGGTGTTCAATTTCATTATCTATGAACATCAAAATTTTGTAATTTTTTTTTCGTACATTGGGGCACTTAATATTCTAATAGAGTCAGTGTGTATGTAAATGTGTTTTGTCGTATGTACCATCAATAACTTCATACCCTCCAAATTGTAATAAACTTGAGGATGAGTTTTCACTTAGTCATGGGGTTATGATGAAGTGTTCAGTTGATACGTCAACTTGACCATGTTAATGAAGGCTTGTTAACATGGCCATGTTGATGTGACCCCATTCACGTATCTGTCCATGCATTAACGCAACCCCGTTAACGCAGAGTCTATCTCTCACTATAAATATGCGCACACCCGTAGCATTTATGGCATATTTTTGGTAGTTGTAGTGAAGCTCTTGCAGTTTGTTTTCTTGTAAGTTAGAATATCTCCTAATTGCCCACAGTAGGTGTGAGAAAGGTGTACAGCTCTTTATTTGAGCGCTAATGCACCTGAGCCCATTGGCGTGAGCGGCAATAAAGATGAGCTTTTTGAACATTCATTACAGCAATTGGATTTAATTACTTAAGCATTAAAACACTTTAATATTTTGATGTTTTAAGCATTCCAAAGTCCTTTATTATTATCGCTTTATGGTTACAACCCTTTTCATAGTTTGTAGGAACCATAGGGACAACCATCTCAAACATGTACAATACACTTGGTAACCCGGTAACGCTTAACATCTGGTAACCCAGCAGTGGTTAGGATATGCTCAAGATGTGCATGGAAGATGGGATTATTTGCTTATGCTAGGGAGAGTTAAGTAATAGATGAGAACAATTACAAATTACACAAATTTCCATTTCCTACATTAAAATAATTAGACCTTAAAAGATAAAAAGAAAACTGATAAAAATCATTTGCCTTAATCTCACTCAACCATCGCTTTAGAATATCATAGGTGAGATTGGAAAGACAATGACCATTCTAACTAAGGTTTTGCTGGCTAGAATTCGGTGTACGTAAGTGCTTGTAGTCTATAGAATTCAATCGAGTCACGTGTGAACGCCCGTGAGTCATATGGTTGGGTGTAGGGGTACCTCACCGCTCATCATTGGCGCTGTTGCTGGGGACAATTAGTCTTACATGCACTATCTAGTCTTAGCAAGATCATCATTCACTTCGTTGGAATAGACCCAGGATAGTGAAATCTACGCACGCTAGGNCACATCTAGACGAGTATATCCCCAACTTCACCTTTATCCTACATCAGGATGAGCATCTACGATGGTGGGACATGGAGGGTAACATCATATTACCTCCTAATCGATCGGTTCCTGGAATGCTACTTCAAAATCTTGCTAGACTAGGCATTCAAGACTACAGTGTGGAATACATAATGGAGGATCATGACTACCGAGACTATTTTCTAAATGAGGCACAACGTGCATGAGACTGACAATAGGTGGAATGCCATGAACACATAAAGGGAAAATAGTTTAGTAACCCTTTATTCTTGCAGGACCCACATGACAATGAGGAACCTATTTTTCACGATTCCCATTCGGTTAAACCTCCTCCAATGCATCAGATCATTTAGTCCATCATTCAAAGGAAATAATCAAGCAACTCGGAGTCCTAGGATGATGGGGGATTGTGCAAGAAAGATCTTGGGAAAGGGAAAGATGGACATGAAGATTGGGGTCATCATTAGAGCAAAGGAGGAGATTGACACTGGGGCAATGGTAGTTCTCCTCCCTCTTCTCCATCTTCTCATTCCACTTTGTCTTCACCAGGTTCTGACTTCGATCGCAACCATAGTAGGAAGGATCGGGGTGATGGTGATCAAAAAGATCGACAGAATCGTAAGGACTAATGGGGATGACGTGAGGTAAAGCGTGACCAATCACGCAAGTCTCACTATCAAGAAAAGAGAAGCAACCAAAATTGTCACAGACGTCGTGGCCTTCAACAAGACTATGGCTCGAATGAACCACTGCTGTCTACTTGAAGCATGCTTAACACAACCAAGGTGGTTCAAATACCCAGTAGGCACTTGAAAGATAGTCGGATCAAGTGCCTTGACATGAAAAACATCCCCAAATTTGAGGGGGGATATAATTGTGATCCACAAACTCACTTGCAAGCATTTCATGATGCTTGCACCCTACAAAATATAGACAATGATTAGCAGAAACTCAAGTTGTACCCCCGAACACTCATCAAGGAAGAAGAAAGTTGGTACCAGTCTTTGGAACCATAATCAATCAGATGATGGAGTATAATGCTGGAAATTTTCAATGATAAATACCAAACCTACTCTAGAGTGGCTAATCTGAGATGATAGATTCAAGGGTGGAAATAGGATGATCATGAACCCTTGGATGCAGCCATGGGTAGATATTACTTATTGTTACACCAATGCCCTAGTCATGACTACTCTCAGTGGGAACAACTCTGCCATATCATAGATGGGCTCCGCTTTGAAATAAGAAAGACCCTTGGCATTTATGCTTAGGGATGACTATTTGACTTAAGGGCCCATCAACTACAGCACCTCATTGAGCAGGTGGCCAAAGAGGAAGGGGAACTAAGGAAAAAGGAAAGTGCAAAAGAATATAATTGAGACCCTTCCATCCGAAAGAAGGAAGTCCAATTTTGTGAAGAGTAGGAAGAATCATCACTGGATGTAGCAATGAACTGAAAAACCTTGCCCATAGAAAAATTTGCCTCTAAAATTTTGGCCAAGGTTGTGAAGATGTGGAATTATTTTGATGAAAGGTTCCAAAGTGTCTTGAAAATCGCAAAGGAATCCAAAGAGCAAAGTAATGACCAAGATAGACATAGAAGAAGAAAAGCTGAATGTACCTACCATAAAGGTAAGGGCAAAGTTGTTGGGATAGAACGGGTTGTAGACTCTGACACAAAGGAGGATGATGGATGTGACATATGCTAGTACAAAGATCCTAAGAGGTGTTGCCCAATGGTGTCACATTTACAAGAATCTAGGATGTATGCATTGAATCCTCATTTTGCAAAAAGGCAAACACCCTGAAGATTGCCTTATTCACAAGGCAATCCCAGGCAGTTCTACCAACAATAGGGATATTATCCAAGTGGAGCATCACCGCAACCTTACAAGTATTACCAACAATGGCAACAGCCACAATCGTGGGGGATGCCACCTTCAAGGCAATAGTACCCTTACCGGTAGCTAGATGCTTCTGGGTACTATGTTCAACAACCAATCTCCCTGCGGGAATCTTCTAGTCACACACCATTTCAAAATCATTACTACCCCCCGAAATACTTATGGACACAGTCTCCATCACCTAGGGGGAAGAACCCACATCTATACTATGCTCTGTCACCTTTTCCTACCATACCTACCATCAACTCTCCACTCAACTACCTCCTACTCCACCTATGCAGGGAGAAATACCACCACAGCCATAGCAACATAATGCCACGAGGGCTATCAACTTACAACCAGCTTCTCAGCCGAGTGGACCAGAATCAAAACCACAAAAATGCCCTTTTTTCAGCCCAATATCCTAAACATACCTTTACATTCACCTATGGCCAGTGCCTCTGAACCTCCAATCGCCTCCACCATTCAACCCTTCTAGCAACCGTCAAGCCAAACACCCCCCAAAGTACAAACAGTCATGCTAACACACACTGCGACGAACTAGATAAAGGTAGGTCATGTTCCTTAGAAATTGACTGATCTAAGGAGTCCCCTCATATACCTTCATGTGGCAGGAAATGAGCCATGCAAAGTTCTATTGGATTCAGGGTCAGGCATCAACTTGATTTCATACGTTATGTACAAGACTTGGAACCTACCCTCAATGAAGAAAAGCAACATTCAGCTTGAGTTGGCAGACCAATCCATAACTGTTTCCTTACTATTGGAGAAGATATTGTGACCACCATTTGTGGGTGGTCCTATCCTGCTAACTTCATGGTCATCCGAGTTGATAATTGCAAGGGGAACTTTCTAGGTTGAAGATTGACGAGCTCCATATATCCCATCATCTCCTCAATTTGCAGCTCCTTCATGGATATTTCTACTTTGTTGTAGGCATCTATCCCATCAACGATGGGTTGCCACACTTCTTTTACCTGATGGAGCTATTGGAGGGTTTCATTCACTTTCTCCTTCATCAACTGGATATGTTTTTCAGTTACTTCCTTTTGTAGACCAACATATTCTCTATAATGGTCCTTGACTCTCTCAAATTTGAGAGCCTCCAAATTCCAAGTAGCTACCTTAATCACAATTTTCTGGCAAAGGACATAAACCTCCTCCATGGAGAGATTTCTATTTTCTACTACTAATCTCCTCATTTCTGTGTTTGCTCTAGCTAGTTACTCCTACTATTGATGGATGAAATCAGTTAATTATTGCTTGTGCTCATTAACATTCCACAGGTGATGATTTTCTATGGTTAGTTGTATGTCCTCCTGGCAGGTTTGATCCAAGGCCTTCTGAATTTTATGTTGTGTGGCCTGTGCCAAGGATCAGTAGAACACTGTCATCTCCATTCCCTTTCAATTTAGTGTGAAGTTATTCCATAGCTTCATCTCTTGTCAATGTTGCATTGAGAAATGTGAGGTTAGCAATCTGGGCTCTTAATTCATCAACTTCTGTAGCCAAGCATTCATTTTGCTCCTTGGCTATTTCAAATTTTTCCTTCAAGATGATATTCTTGCCCCTTGCCTTTAGCAACTCTGACTAGGTTGCAATAATGTTGTTTGGAAGGTCAAAGACATCTAGAAGAAATTTCCCAGTTCCCACTAGTCGATCCAGTAGTTCTTTATGCTACTCTACATTTATTCTGTTACTTGTGGTTCCTATAGATGTCTGCATGTCTTTGAGTGTCGTGATGTTTGGTGCAAATGCTATAGGTGTGTTAAGTGTTTCGACATATAGGTGTGTTGAGGTCTTTAGCTGGTCCTATACTTCTTTTAGTGCTTTCTCCAGGAATAGGCCAAAGTTTAACTCCTAAAGCACTATTTTTTGGATCTCTCATGATTTGATATAATTTAAGCAAGCCTCTATCAAGGTCACCTCCAAATTTGCTTATGGTGCTGGTGCATCGCCCCAATGGGAATGTTCTATTGCTGCTATTGGTTTTGGAATCTGTTTGATAGATTCCACTTCTACCTCTTCCCTAAGAGGACCTATGGCATGGGTTGCCAGTGATTCTTCTTGTGCTTGTTCTTGGCCTCTTCCTATTCTAGGCCATTTCTCCCTTGGTTAAGATGGTCTTACTTCATGTGTGTGCTTCCCTTTTGGTGCCATATATGGTCACAACACATCCATGAATTAGTAGATATAATGTGTAACTTTAAACTTTTGAATACCTTCTCTTGTTTGTTAGCTACACTTTGGCTAAGGTTGGACAATGGAAAATTGATTATTTTATTAATTATTTATTATAAATTTTACCAAAGCTCGTTGGAAAGGTTTAACTCTTGTAATTTGGTGTTTAATAGTTAATTTCTTAGTTAAACCTTTGTGACAGTTAGAAAAATGGTGAAAAACTTTCTATCAAAAATGATACATATGTGGCCTCAATAATGTAGAGATTACCTCCAATAACTATAGGGTTGGAGAACAAAGTGATTTGGATAAACGATTTGGAAGTTAAGAGCTTTGGAAGGTTCTGGGCTTTGAAAAATTGAAAAACTTCCTTGGTGTTTGTAAGAAAATGTAAAATTTTCCAAGTGGGGTCATGCTTATTTACAGTATTTTTGGCCTTATCTTGATGAAGCCCCGCATATTAGGCCTCATATATGGGTCTGCTTCATCAATGGGGCCTCGTATATGAGGCCCATGGGCAAAAATTTGAAATTTGAATATCTCAAAAAATATAAGGAATTTTTCAATGAATTTGGGATCCATGGAATCCCAAAAAAGCCAAGAATATGATAAAATCATTGAAGAGGATCTTTGAATACTCAAAAATTGAAAATTTCAATAGAGAACATGTTTAATGAACAAAATATGCAAAGAACCACATGGTGTGATGTAGAAGATGGATGTACGAAAGATTCTGATTGTAAGAATGTCTAAGGGTAAGGTGCTTAATGAACCCAAGCAAGAGATATGCAAGTGGCTCCTTTACATGGTAGGCACATGCCTTGGTTTCTCTTGCATAACCTCAACCTAAGGAGTCTATGGGCCCTATAGGTGATTAATAGTTAATGGAAGTTAAGGACCAAAACCCAAAATATTCTACCAAAGAATTTAAATACATCAGACTAAGACATGAAATCAAGAACATAGATGTTGACAATGAGGTGAGTTATGATCAGCATAGATGGATGATGGAGAAGGTGGAATGGAATTTCGAACTGAGGTCATAAGAAGTCCTTTGTGAAGTTTGTGTTTAAAATGACTTAACAAGATCTATCCTTAGTTTAGACCAAAACCAATCTCTTTCAGTGACTTCACATCACCACTCCAAGATCAATCCACCCTCTTGAGACACAAGAGTGCACCCATAGAACAACCACCATTCCATAAAGAGGAGAAAATAGAAGTAAGAACTGAGAGAGGGCCTTAGTTAGAGGGGACCCTTAGGCATGGGTAACATATCTTTCTAGTCCCATAACTAGTGCTTGTAGCCCAGTTATTTGTCTAAGGGATGTGCTTTGAATTTTCATCATGTTTTTTTGTTGTTGTTTTTTTTCTCTTTGAATGGGAACCACACTATGCAAAGACATTATTGGACTTCCTATTATTGGACAATATGGAACAATAAGAAGTCCATGAAAATACTCGAGCACCCATGTAAGTAGAAGAGTACAAAGAGTATTGAGTTCCCTTGAAGTCACACCCTGTGCAAACCTTTGAATCCTTTCCAATTCTGGAAACTAGCAAGGTCACTAATTTATTAAAAGTTTATTTAATGAAAGGGACCTCAAACTTCTAAAACAAGGAAAACCATAGAGTTTGCGAATGGATCAATGTCATGGACTCACTACCTATTCCATGGAAAAGAAACCATGATTGAGCCATCTATACAAAAATTCAAAAATAAAAACCACACATTAGCAAATAAAACATGAAGCACAAACCACCATTAGTAGTAGTTACAACACCACTATGTCCTCTTGGCACAAATCACATTTATTAGCAAAAATTTGAAAATCATGCTAAAAAAAACAAAGTAAAATATATAATAAGTGTAAAACTATTCAAGAAAGATTCAAACATACTAATGATGGTGTAAAAAAATGGTATAAAATAAGAAAAAGATTGAAAATCAAAAATATGTAAAAGAAGCAAATTACAAACATAAAAATGTGGAAAACAAAAAATAGAAAAACTAAGGAGCCATATGGATGATCAGCACGGATGGCCATCTCTCCCACAACTAAGTTAGAAGGAGGAGATTCAAAACATTAAGTGTCGTTGTTCATCTATTGAGGTATTTGTTGCTCTGGATTACTTGGGCTCATGGAAAAGCTTCACTTGTTGGATGTTAACCAACTGCTTTTTATTTGGGCTCTCAAGTTTGTATATGATCATGGTCCCAGAAGGAAAGGTTTTGTCAATTATGTAAGGTCCCTTCTACAATGTTTGGAATTTTGTTTTTTGGGGTACATGTGTGGGGTTCCAGTAGAGAACCTTATCTCCCAATTGAAATTTTACTTTTTGTATTCTAAGGTCATGTCATTGTTTGTTGAATACCTTATGCACTTCATTCAAAGATAGGGCCAATAATCAATTTTTTCTAGCACATTGAGGTTGATCAATCTTTATTTTTATGCTAGGCTTAGGACAAGATTTAGTTCACAAGTTGTTGTGAGTGTATAGAGCTCGGATTGAATCAGGAGCGTTGGAAGTTTCCCATACACTAACTCATCGGGAGAGTAGCCAATAGGGACTTTTCATGTTGAGTGGTAGGCCCAAAAGGCATCGTTGAGTTTTATGCTCTAGTCTCTCCTATTATTGCTTATGGTCCTTGTTAAGACCTTTATAATATCCTTGTTAGTTACCTTTGCTTGACTATTGGCTTTGGGGTGATAGGGTTTTTTTAATTTATGTTCAACCCCCAAGTGTTGCATGAGTTTTCAAAAAGTGGCACTTGTAAAATGAGTTCCATTGTTAGAAATTAGTACACGTGGCACCCCAAACCTATTTGCAACATTTTTTGTGCAAATATAATAGCAATAAATGATGTATAGTTGGTGATGGCTGCTTCTTTTGCCCATTTGGTGTAGTAGTCGATTACTATGATGATATATGCCTTTCCATTGGACATGGGTGCGATGGGATCCATGACGTCAATGCCCCATATGTCAAAGGGCTATAGTCATTGAATACATTGTTGAGGATCCTCCATTTGTGCGGTTATCCCACCATCTCTTTAACAATGTTCACAAGATCAGATAAATCGGTGGGCATTCTTTAAGATTGTAGGACAATAGTATCCTACCATTAAGATTTTTATAGCTATGTGTCTCCCTGCATAGTGGCCTCTGTAAGGGCCTTTGTGAGCATCTTGGAGAATGCATAGTTGATCCACATCAGAGCCACATCAACAAACCAAGCCATCGATGCACACGTTGTAAAGGTGTCCATTGATTTCCATGAAGTATTTTGCTTGATGAAGAAACTATTTTTTCTTCCTAAAGTCCAAATCTTGTGGCATCTCCTAAGTGAGAAGGTAAGTGAGGACGTCATTGTAACATTTTGTTTCCATGGGCATTTCATCATTTATTACTCCTGTAAAGAGGAGTTCATCTAGAAATTAATTAAAAAGTGAACTCTCCTCCTCTTTGTTATTCTATCTTAACCGAGAGAGATGGTCAATAACTACAATCTCAATCCTTTTTCGATCTACAATTGTGAGATCGAATTCTTGTAAGATTCATCATATGATACGGGGGCTCACCATTGGCTTATTCATTAGGAAGTGGATGACATTATGATCTGTGTGCATAAACACTTTGTAGCCAAGCACATAGTGCCTAAACTTTTTAGGAGCATACATCACTGCCATTAGTCCTTTCTCAATTGTGGTGTAATTCAACTGTGCACCCACAATGCTTTAGCTCATGTAGTGGATATAATATGGACATTTCTTATCATCTAGTTGTGTAAGCATGGCTCCCACGGGATAATTAGATGTATCAGTCATTATGTGAAATAGTCTAGACCAGTTTAGTGCCTATAGAATTGGAGTTTCTACAAGTTTTTCCTTTAGCTATTAAAATGCATGTTCACACATCTTGGTCTAGATGAATGCAACATCTTTCTTTGTAAGCTCAATCAACAGCTTTGCAATGTTAGAGAAATTCTCTATTAACCACCGATAGTAGCCAATGCGATTAGCCATCTTTAACTATCTCTAGTTAGCGTGTGATTCCTTAGATGACGTGTATTTCAAATCTACTTCAATCCCTTCTTGTGAAATTCGGTGCCCTAGTATTATGTCCTCCTAGACCATTAGAAGGCTTTTCTACCAATTAAGCATAAGGTTTGTTTCAACACACCTTTTTAGTACGTACTCAAGGTGATCCAAGGCTTGGTCAAATGTAGCCCCATAGGTAGAGAATTCATCCATAAAGACGTCTACCCTACTACCAATCTGCTTTCACAAAATACTAAGGACCAGGCGTTGGAATGTTACAGGGGCATTATACAAACCAAATGGCATCTGGCAATATGCAAAAGTTTCCTAGAAACTTGTTGATGAGTGGCGAGGTACCCCTACAGTCAACCATACGAAACGA
>MNCI01000221.1:0-14836 GCA_015680685.1 Gnetum montanum
TTTCCTAAAACTTTCCTAGTAGTGTGGTACTTCCTTTGGCAACATATGTAGATATTTTGTAAGTCTCTTAGTTAAGAAGATGTGATATTTTTCAATATTAAAATAAATATTATTTATGGTGGATAATCCATTATACTCCTTTTTAATGATTTCATATGCCCTATACAACCATAGATTTCTAACATATGTATCAGACCTTGTAGAGATCTAGGCAATGTTGGCACTGATATCTTGTAGATTCAAGGCTATAACAATGACTTCAAATGAATATGTCACTATTACTAATTTGATCTTCATAGTTGCATCATCTTGTTGATTGTGTCAAAATTGATGAACTTCTTCTAAATACCATTCAACATTTCTTGAAATTGCTTAGTAGAAAGATAATGTTTATAATTGTTCATGGATCTTTCCAAGTGAAAACTTCATAAAAAAATCAAAATTCAACTTCACTATGATAGTGGACATGATGAATTTAACATAAATAGCCTATAAACACACATTGGAGAGTGTGAGACATTGTCCTTGATCTAGAGTAGGTGGTGCATCAGCTTTTGCTTATGTAGATTGACTTGTTATTGGTAGGGCTACTAAATGAAATAAGATTATGCTTCCTATGTCATGGTGGAGGTTTGATCTCTTTCTTATCATCTATCTCTTCCTTTAGATCTCTTTAGGCTATGATTCTCCTCTTGCTTTAACTATTCTTTTTGGTAGCATCTACAATCATAAGAAATTTCAAAATTATCCAAAAACTCTAAAAATATTTCTAGTGATTCATAACCTTTCATTGGATTTTGGGTTTTGATCAAAAATTTCATATATAATTAATTTTATTTTTAAATTGGATAACAAAATTTAAAAAAATCGTTAATGTAGAAAAAGTCCTAATTTGGAAAAACCCTGAATTAAATGACTTATTAAATGATCCAAAAATATTTTCAATGTGAATGATCTACACTAATCTTGATTTATTATTAAAAATATTAGAATGCTTAATTGGAGAGAAATTTTAAGTTTATTACCTTTGATTACATTTAAATCATGTTCTCGCTTATAATACTTACCCTTAATTGGTCTTCTAGATATTAGAAAAAATTGTATAGTTTGCATAGTTCTACATGAATGCTCTTCCTCATGACTAAGATGCTTACTCCAGGAGAAAAATGATTCAAAAATGGATTAAATTGGATGTATGGTGAGGAAGATATGAGGCTTAGAAGGTTCTTTGACAAAAAGAATTGCATGAACTCTTCTTACATGAAATGGTAGAAATGAAAAACTTTCTAATGGTCCATGCATACATATAGATTTTTATGTGCACAACATAGTAGTTGTGATATCATATCTTTAATATCACCTTTGAACTTTTCAAAAATTTTTATGAATTTTGATAGAATAAATCAATGAAGTAAGTTTTTTGCAAGTGAAACACTACAAAATTTTGCATGTTATAACCAATCTTCATCATGTAGCCTTCACCCCATGAAACTTGAGGTAAATTTTCATTGTAAATATGAAAATTGTAACCCAAAATAGGTAATTTCACATACTTTATACTTTTGGGGCTGAAAAATACCTCCTAAGTGGTCAAAGCTTCATTTCCTAAGTAAAAGAAAGTCACATAATGTCTATATTTGGGCTTGGGGTGTCAAAAATGCCCTTTGAAATGCCAAAAATGGTAATTTGATGTGTTTTATGGAGGTCATGCATTTTTCTACACTAGAAACACCTACAAGGGGGTAGATCTCACTTACCCTCAGCGTGGAAGGATGGGAGGCTTTAAAAATTTCTCCCTCAAATGTGGAGACCAAATGCACAACTTGGAAACTTTTCTATGGCTTGGAAAGTTTCCCCACTCAACCTAGAAAGTTTGCCCCCACCTTGAAAATTTTTCCCCTAGCCTAAAAAGTTTCCCCTTAGCATGGAAAATTTAATCCCCCAACATGGAATCCACAAGAAGCAAACTTCATCAATCCATGCACTTTAACATTGACCAACCACTTCAACAAGCAAGGTGGAGAGCTTAGCATGGAAGATTCATCTCTAGCATGGAAGGTGTGCCTTGGCTACTATTTATAGTAAAGGGAATGACCATTGGGGGAAGCACTTACTATGTATAGTAACCCCCCAAATTTGGGCATCCATCTCACCTAAATTTGTAGCCAATTTATAGCCATTTTATAGCCAATTTGCAACTAAATCATAGCCAATTTGTAGCCCCATTTATGGCCCAAAGACCCTATAAAAGTCAACCTCAAACATCATTGAGAATTTCTAGCAATTTTTGACAATGTTCAACATTTTTAACAAGATTCAACACTCACAAGGTTCTGGAATTTTTTAGTGAGTTAAGCATTTTTTTTCTTTAAAAAAGTTTCATACACATAATTCCACACTTGGGGCATTTTCATGCACTCAAGAGCTCTTGAAATTTCCCATACTTGTATTCTCTTGAACCCTAGTGTAGAAGTAATAAGACCTTAAGATTTGATGGATATTTGGTGTTAACACTACACTTCTGGGATTCCAACCCTAGCATGGAGCAACTTCGCATCGAAATATTCCACCTTTCTCACACTTCTAGCAGTGACCCAATTGGTAGATCTAAGGTTGTAGAAGGAAAAGAAGGTTTGATAACATCAAGAGTGGCTTAGCACCTAGACCATGGAGCAAATCACCTCAGCTTCAATAGGCTTTGAACTCTTGCACAAATGAGCCTCTTTTTTTTTTTTGCTCATCCAACACCATTTTTATACATTTCTCTAACTTATTTTTTATTCTTTTTTCAATAAAGTTTTAAGTTTTGGGTTTTATGTTTAAAACTAAATTTATTATTTGTACATTATTCATATCTATTTATATTTCCATGTTTTGCATCTCATAAGTCCCTAGTTGATCTGTTGGACTAGCTAAGGCACCTCAAATCTCATTTTTATTATGGAGGCCCTAGAATATCATAGGTGATATTAAAGATATCATAGGCTTGCATTGAGGATCCTTGGTTTTCATTCTAGTAATTGAGGTTTTCAGTTGCAACAATTTTCTTAGTGGTAGAAGGAGGACCTTCACCTAAATTCTGTAGCTAGATCTATTATTTTCATTACCATTTTCAAGCTTTTCCTTGATTTTTTGTAGTTAAAACCTTTGATTATTAATGTTGGTCTTTCCCCTCCTGTGACCAAAATTGCAACATGGAAGTTGTAGGTGGTTGTGTTTTGGCTTTTCACAACATTTGTTGTGAATTTTATAGCCCAAAGGTAGCATTGATATCTCTTTTCCCCTAGTGTTTTTACTACCAAAACAAGTTTCTCTAGTTTATAAAGTGGATGGTTCAACTCATCTATAAGTTGGATTTAGCCCCACTTTTCCAAGCTGAGAAAATTAGCCACTAGCTAAAATCAATTTTAGTGGAAAAATAGTAACTTTCCACTCTAGTTTTAAGTCTTTCATCCATCAACCTTTGAGGTAGGAGGTGTGAGATTCTCATCATCTCACCTTTCTTCTTTCCTCCCTCTACCATACCTAGCATGAAAGAAATTGGAAGGCTAGTGTTGGTGAAGTTTGAAATCAATTTTATAACTAGATCTACTTTTGCTGTAAGTTGAAAACCATTTTCTAGTCAAAAATTCTTAGCAATCCAATGTTGCCTTTACACCCCCCAACTCCCTTGTGACAAAAACCTTTGTGTGGAAGCTACATGTGGTTTAGGTGTTGGAATTTCACAACATCTATTGTGAATTCCTAGAGAAAAGCTAGTGTGAAAGCCTTAATAAATATTTAATTTTTGTAGCCATATTCTTCACCACTAAACTATCATTGGTTTCATACCAACCAAGCCTACTTTTCCCTCATTTTTGGTAAAAGTTGGTAGCTTTCCAAAACCATCTTTGGAAACTACCAAATTTTCATTTTGGTCTTTAAATTTTCCCCCCTTCTCTCCAACATTAGAATAAGAAGGTGTAAGATTTCCATTATCTTACCCCCTTCTTTCCCCCATTTCCATACCCAACATAGAGGCACTTGGGAAGCCAACTTGGGTGATGTTTAAAGTCAATGTTGTCAATATTCCATTTCTAGTAAAGGGACAAAAACCTCTTATCCCCCACTTACTAAGTATAGTAAGTACATCATTTGTTGTTAATTTTATTTCCTCTAAGGGTTTGTAAATTACATTCATTGAAATTTTCTCTTATTTTACCATTTATAGCCTATTCCTAAGCAGTTCTCAACACTATAAAAATACCTTTTCAAAAATCCATCAAATTTCCCTTCACCTTCATTGGAGAAGGTCATAACCAATAAGTCATGAGGGTGTATGATCCCAAAGATCCTATAGTCATTGAGTGTAGGCAGTATTTGAGAGTGAGAGGGAAGAGTCCTAATTTTTTAGTCATTAATAAAGATCACTATAACTTCATTTGTGCCAAAATACAGATAGGCATGTTAATCACACGAATTGGATACAAGGCTAAAAGGGAGTTTGAGCTCATACATAGGGGTGGAAAAGATTACATCCCTTCCTTGTATGAAGAAATTTCTCTTAACGACATTTATTCTAGCATCCTAGCCAAATTGACTGCCACAAAGGAGGAAGATAACAAGCCTACCTTTGGAGAAAAACAAGAAGAAGAGGATGAATTTAGGGCCAAATATAATTGAAAACATCTTTGGAGGATTGTTCCAACAAACATCCCCTAACATCATAGAACCTTAACCTAATGCTTTTGTCTTTTCCATGGGCATGGTGCTAGCATCTTCCAGTCCTCCATATCCTACTACAACAGATCCTATGCTAGTTGTAGCCACACATCACACTCAGTCAATGCCACAAACAACAAACTATAACACATCAATGTCATTTGCAACATAGTCTCGATATACAAAATCATCAACAGTGGCTTTTACCATTGCAAATCTAGTAACTACTCATATGGGATCTTCCATGAGACCCCTAGCAACACAAGGGTCACACACCATGTTTGTCCCATTTGTGTCTCAAGTACTAACATAAACATCTTTTTCTTTGTTTGTCCCATAAGCCACAACCATAACACAACCTTTTCCTTCTATCATGCAACCCATAATGAGTCCACATGCCTCACAATAGATGCCATAGCCTTATGTATAGATCTTGCAAACTATGGGGCCACCACAAGGCTTGGATCAAGCCTTCCAAATGATCGAAGACTTAATGAAGGAGTTGAAGAGGCTTAAGACTACCACACAAACTATCAAGATTATGGACTTCTATCAAGACAATCCCATAAGTTTTGTAATACCACCTTTGACACTCCCTTTTGGTGTCCCCATTCCATAATTTATCAAATATAATGTAGAAGATGACTGTAATGCTCATCTTATTACCTTTTGATTAGAATGTTTTCTCTTCTAGCCATGGCCTCATACCATTATGAGTATTTTTCCTATGTCTTTGATTGAAAAAGCACTCGTCTAGTATTGCACATTGCCCAAGGGATCCATATCCTCTTTGGAAGACTTAGTAGCCTAGTTTGTCAACTACTTCAAGTATAACTTTAAGAATGACATAATGCTTAACCAACTTATGAAGGTCAAGTAGGGGCCCTTAGAACCTATACACAAATTCATTCAGTGGTGGAATGGATTGCTAAATGAAATACTAGAGCCCATAGCCAAAGCTCACTTGTTAGACATATTCAAGGGAGTAGTTAATGACTTCATCAAGTCTAAACTCTACTACCTTGATCCATGGTCTCTTAGCCAAGAATTTTCACAAACTAAAAATATAGAGGATGCCACAAAGGCCAGCCATGATCCATTCTACATAATCATATAAAAACTAACACATTCAAAGAGACAAAGAAAAGAGCAAACAAAACAACACCACCATAGCAACTGTAACCAAGGAAACTAAGACCATGGACCAATGGCCAAAGGTCAACCCACCTAAGGCCCTGATCAATGACCACAATAACCAACCATCAACTTCTGGGATCATTGCATCAAAAATAAGTAGATCTAACTTTGAAAGGAAGGACAAGCCAAAATATACTACATTGCCATTAAAACCATTCAAGTTGCTCGACCAACTATTAAGAAGTGAACACATACAACATTAACAAATGACTGAAGCTACTCAACAGAAGCACGAGCAACTATGTGAAATAGCCAATGATTCCACTTAGGTAATGAAGGATGATCCTCAATTGTATAAATACTTCAATTTAGATCACTTTTGTAATTATCATCAACTTCTTGGTCATGATATAGACTTCTACCTTGTCTTGAAGGATGACTTGCAAAAGATGATAGATAGGGGGGAACTGGTCTTAGATGCTTCTAACCTAGTTCAGCCACAAAACTAGTCAATGTAGGTCTACAAAGATCCTTTGAATGCTAATGATAGCCCCTATGTTAATTTGGCTTTCAACATCAATTATAATAGGAGACTTGTAAGAGAATCATTTGTGATCCAAGTACCCCTCTACAATAATAGAGCTTCTTCGACTTCCTAGAGCTTAAGACCCCCCTTGATTGTGAGAGTACAATCACCAATGCCTCTAAGAGAACCTTTTGTTATCAAGGTCTCTCAATCCAGTACAATCCAAACAACGAATTCTGCTACCTCCTCCTTACAACTAATGGCTAACAACCAAAAATTTTAGACAACCAAAGTAAGAAGCATAAGTAAAAATTTGACAAAAAAGGAGACAAGCATATACAGGCACAAAAGAAAGTGGATCCATTAAAGACCACTCCCATTTTGGCTATACCTATGATCCTTTGTCCCATATCCTTCAACCAACAAGCCATAAGAGGACACCAAAGCCCACAACCAAGACAACAAGGAAGAGCCACAATAGCCACAACCTAAATTTGAAGTCTGCATTTTGGGATGCATGGAGGAAGTAAAGCACAACAAGGGTGACAAGCCCATATCCAATGATAGAAACTTCCTTAGTGCAATGGACCAAGTTAGGCAATCACTCAAGCAGAAAAATATAGCCTTAAGCTTTCATGACCTAATCATGACTTACACCACACATCATAAGGTGCTAGTCAAAATGTTGACCTCCATCCCCATTAGTGAGGATATTCCTACTAATGAGGAAGCCATTCATGTAGTGATGATTACTCCATCATCAAGGGAGGACAAATCAACATCCTTGACATTTCACAGTAGCAAAATTAAGGTTAATCCCTAGAATGATATGGTGACTATAGCCCCATTATTCATAACCATATGCATGGGAAAATTTAAAATACATCGGATGCATGTTGATGATGGAGCTGAAACAATGTCATCCCATGCATCATCATTGAATTCTTAGGCTTAATTAAGAAAGTACAACCTACAATCACCATAGCTCTTAAGTCATTCAATGGATTAAGAGTTTCCATCTCCTTGGATTTTGTACCCAAAAAATAATTCCATATAACCAAAAACTTCTTAGTGGTTGAAGAGACACTATGATTCAACCTAATCCTTGGAAGACCTTGGTTAACTTAGTTACGATCTGTGCCCTCACCCATCGATCATGAAATTCACCTTCCTTATGAGGGAGGTGAAATCATCATTCATGGTAACAACATAGCTCCCCTAGTTGTCAACAACATATACATAAAACAAGGATCTAATGTAGAGCTTTAAGATGAAGCTCCTAGCCATGAAGAGCAAAAGCCTAAGATAGCCAATGATGAAAATTATAGGCAATGGGATACATTACAGAATGAACTCCCTTTTAACATTGTAAGTGAAGGCAATGGTGAATACAAGCTTGTGTAAAGTAGGCCTTACTCACTCCCTAATCTTGCAAAGATTAGAAAGAGTTTGCACAAGTCAAGTTTACCTTAACCTTCACATGCCTCTATGACTAGATGCAATGATAGCCAAATAGCCTTATTTTTTCTTTTGAAATTTATTATATCTTTGTTATTTTATGCATGTAGCCTATGCATGCAACCTAAATTTATTTTCATTATTACTTATTTGCTACAACATTTCTTTATTTTTAATTATGTTTTAAACATTACAAAAGTATCTCTTTCAAACCTGGCCTGCTAAGGCCTAAAACTAGTAGTATGGTCCACTATGACCTTAAAATGGCATTCTTGTCTACTAAGATGTTAAACTAGCACTATAGTCCACTAAGAATCTAAACTAGTTGATGAGTGATGAGATACCCCTACACTCAACCATATGAATACGAGCGTTCTCACACGTGAACCGGTCGAACTCCGCAGATAGACTAGTTGTGGCACCTAGACAGTTAGCCTTAGGTCGCAGTTTGTTGTCTTCCCACCTGGACTAGTATTATATTTGTCACATATGGTTTAGTCTAGAGTGAGTTGTATGACGTGTTCCTAATCTAATGCTACTCCTGAAGGCAATGGAAGATAATATTAACTAAGCTAAGATAGGAGGAAAGGGTAAGAGAATCTAATCTAGCCTAGGTGTGATGAGCATCTATTCCTTGATCATCCGTACACATCTTGGACTTCGTGCATGACTACCACTGGGATTACCAAGCATAGATCCTAGGTNATAATCTATCTCTGGAGGGATCAAACTACTAGAGCTTCACTACTTCTATTCTCTAATTATGAAACAAGGGAGAGCCACTTCTTATTTATAGACATTTTGGTAGACTGCAATATCACATATGCGATATCGCAGCCCATGCGATATCACGTCCCATCATACCCCCACGACTGAATAAAAACTCATCCTTGAGTTACAATGATTACACAGTGGATAGGTATGGGATTATTAACTAGAAAAAATGGAATGATTCCATAGTGTGGGAAGAAAACACAATAAACAAAATATGCTACAACTACAAAAATGTGGAACTCATGTAGTTCCTGGTGGCGGTGGCTCCTCCATTGGTGACTTCCCTTTGTCTTGTGCTCCAGGAATTGAGACTTGATGGAGTTGAAGTATGGCCTAAAGCTTCTTCTCTTTGGTCCAAGGGTCTTGTGCCATCCATGCTAATGTTTCGATGTTTGACAGAGTCAGCACCTCCCACGGATAGGGTAGTTGTCGGAACATCTGGTTGGCTTTGACGTACTATGCCGAAAACACCCGTCATTCCTCCTCATAGGCTCTAACTTTGTTCTTTTATTTGTGAAGGTATGTTAGCCATTGAGCCAAGTTAGTTGTGACATCCTTTTATCCCTGGTAGCTGGCTTTTACCACCTCAAGTTCAGAATTTGCAACATCTAGTTTCTCCACCAACTTCTTGCACTCTGCAAATTCTGCTTCGTATTTGATGTGTGTGGTTTCTACATGCTACTCGAGCACTGACCTCGGGTGCCCTATTATTAACATGGAAAGGTTGGCATATCTAAGGTTTACCAAATCCATGTACTTTGTCAAGTCCTAAATCTGCAGGTCCTAGTTCTTAACTTCCGCTTGGTGGGCGAAGGCATATGTGTCTAGTATGGCCCACCAATCCGTGTTTTGAGCATTGATAGTGTTGATTTGGGCCTTGTCCATATGGATCTCCTTCTCTAGGATCTATTTGTAAATCCTCACCTAATCCCGGAAGTGCTCCTTCAGCTTTTCATGTCGTTTAGCCTCAGTCTGCCATGTGCTAATCTCAATTACTAACTTTTGGCGAATAGCATGTACCTTCTCCATCGAGAGGGTTCGATTTTCTCTGGCTAAACGGCTTACATCTCGGTTGATCTAGATAAATTATTCTCATAGTTGATGAAAGTGTTCATTGAAAATGTTCTTTTGCTTTTCTACAGTGGGCAATCGAAGATTGTCAATCGCAAGCTGTTGATTCTCTTCTTGCAAGGCCTTGAGTGCCTTAAGATGCGCATGAGTTTGTGCCTATGCTGCAGAGGCATTCCAAGTGGCCATCTCCTTTTCTTCTACCATCTTTTAATTCTCTACAATCAAATTTGTTAGTTGCCCCATTCTAAAATTTTCTAACTAATCTGTAGGAACAAATTGCAAAGGATCCCGTTGTGCTGCTTGTAAGGCCACAAGCTACTCTTGCAGTTTTTGCACTTCAGCTTTAGCATGCTTTGACCTTACTTCTGTTAAGACTAGCTTCCCCTTCATGGAAATGAGGTTTGATTGAATTGTTGTTACATCCTGAGGGATGTCAAACAAGGATGTCAAAACTTGTCTTATTTGAAGCAATTGATCAAGCGCATCCTCATGTTCCATAGGAGTCATCGAGGTTTTGACCAGAGTTTGAGCATCCCATGCTCCTGTAAGATCTGTCGGTGGCACAATAGGTACGTTGACAGATTCCTTGATGTGGTCTATGACCACCACAGCGGCCCCTTTACCAGTCTCTAATTGCACTTGGAAAGATTCCACGTTGCCTGAGATCTGTTGTGACCATCTACTTTCCCCTCCTTCTGTTTGAATGGATATTTCTCTCCTTCTGTGATCCAATGAAATAGTAGGCTACCTAGCATCACCAATGATGTAGAAGAGGTTTGTGTCATCATGACTTCCCCAACTGACCATGTTAGTAATGGCCCTAAGATGGCTCATTGACGGTCTATAGTCTTGCAGTGGCAACGGTTGATCCTGGCCTGTGCTGGGCCCTGCTCCTTATTGTTGGCTAGGACCTGTGGCTGGAGGTTGACTAGTTCCAACCACCTATTCTTCTTCTTGTTCTAGTCTCATCTCTTCGCTAGTGCTCTTCCTTGGAGCTAGCGCCTTCAGTAATTCAGCATATGAAGCATTTTGAGTTTTTCAAAGGGCATGATTGGTGGATCCCCGAATACCAGCATGTCAGCAAAGTTTTCTAATAAGACAAGGGAAATGTAGCACCATATTTCCTATATTTCATTCCTCAAACTACCTCAAGATCTTCGTCAAATATAGATGGGGTAGGTTAGCGTTAACCTTTCCCATCAACACTGCACATCCTCTAGCTGCATACATTGATATTCTTTTGAGATCCTTTATGGGGAAGAGCTGATATGTTCCGATTTTGCAGTAAACTCTCTCTTCTGTCGTCAGTTCACCAAATGCTTTATCCCTACCATAAGCCTTCTCTAACCTATCCTTTCACACATCGGGGTCCGAATGGATAGATAACCGAGCAACATGGAACCCTGTATTCAGAAGATTTAATACTTTTGAAATTTCTTGCACAGAGAAGCCTACTATCACACCACAAATGTTAACAGTGGTGCCTTGCTCCCTATTGTGCCAAAATTGGTACATTTCTCCTAGGTACCAGGTAGCTCTTTTAGAGAGGATAGGCCAAAATGGGGATCCTTTGAGGTGATCCCTAACGGCCTCAGGAGCGAACTCTGCAAATAATTCAAAATTCAACTCCACAATCACCACAGCGAATGTGGACTTCTCATGGATGGCCTGAATGCATTCTTGAGGCAATTTGAGCTGTTGTCCTGGTTTAGGCGCTGCAGAAGCTCCTCCTTTTGCTTGCTTGGACCATCCAGTAGAAGGTTCATCTTGATGGATGCTAAATGATTGCTCCTCCTGTTCTGCATGTTGTCTAGTAGGACCTTGTCTTCCACCTCTTCGAGTTCATTTTCTCCCACCTTGAGTAGGACCTTCCTATTATCCACATTTCGGGACCATCTATAATCACATGGGCCAAGTGTTAGTAAGGTTATCTTAGAAGTTAAGTTATGCCTTACTGCTTGCCTTAATTAATGATCTTATGTTATCACGTGTGAAAGTGTCCAAAAGTTGTAATAATGAGTCTTGTAACTTAGGTGGTTTTCATTTTAGTCTCCCAGTATACTTAAGGGTTAAATGATTTTTAGGCACAATTACTCTAAGTGTTAGTTAATTACCCTAATTGGTGTCCTTTGGGCGATGATAAATTTCAAAAACATTAGGCACTTTTTGGCAAGTGTCTCTCTGCCACGACGAAACTGAACACTTCGGGTTCAAGCAGGTTCAAATGAAATTAAAATCAGAGTACCAATGAGCAAGATAAAGTGAGAAAAGTAAGGGTCATGCAATTGCAAGTCGTAGAGAAAAATCTCAAAAATACCCCCCGCCGTGTGAATGAAAAATTGATGCTAAGTGTTTCGGTGGGGGTACCTATTTATAGGCGAATGGGACATGATATTGCGTACATGATATCTCGTCCCTAGTAATGTGAAACACCATGAAAATACCAAAATTTGAAGTGATTTTATTGAAATTAATAGTGAAAATTGAGGACATTGACTATGATCAAAGAGTTTAGGGCAATTGCATTAAGTCCAAAGGCACAATTAATGATGACGGTGTGGATTTTATCAATAAAACCATGGGTGGTAAGAAAAAGGGTATAAAATGGTACATTAGAACATTAAAATTTAGAGGGATAATAATAAGGGAAAGAAAATTATTAAGAAATTAAGCTGAGGGTAAGAAATGGGATGTGTGAGTCATGTCATAAGTGAGAATCACAAAAATGACACAAGTGGATCCTCCCCAAAGCAGGTTCCAACCTATAATGCCCTTGTGTAACCACACTTAAAGTGTCTATGGGTACTAGAAGGGTTAAATATAATCTACACTAACTCCACAAAACACACACATGTAAATATCATTGGAATGAGATGAAAATTCTATGCTACATGGGACACAAGCAACAATTACATGAACAGTGAGATGAGATGAAGTATAGAAGGGATCGTAGAGATTGGGACATAAGGTAACTAACCTAGGGCATAGTGAATCCTACGTGTAAAGCATGATTAAGGTGTCATTAATCCATCATTCCAAGATCAGGACCAAGTCCATTCCTCTAATCAGTGACATCGCATTGTTTCATCCCATGATGAGTGACTATGAGAGTACCATAACAACAAAGCATACGATCACTTGGCATTTTGTTCAAGGGAGGAGTGATTTTTATTTTATGGCACTTCTTTTTCTTTGTTCTTCTTTTTTTTTTCTTTTTTCGAAACTGAATCCAGATAAATCACCAGTGCATGTCTTTCCAGTGGGACCCCCTAGCACAACATTAATTTTTGAGTGCCCTTTTTTATTACTCTTACTCCCATTTTTCGTTAGATCTACAAGGATCTTAGTACAACCACATTGCATGATAACTCCCACAACTAACACCAAAGAGAATCTGCAAGTCCCCTTGGTGTCACACCCTAATCATTCCCTCTTGGTCCATCCTTTTTCATTCTAGGTACAATGAACACAAAATTAATTTTAAGTTTTAAAAATGTCAAGAATATGACTGTACCCTCGAACATACCCTCTTTATTTGTAGAATGGATGAGTGGGTGTAATGGGCTCACTGTTTGAAATAATTGATCACTCATGACTTAATAACATAGAACACACCTCAACCAACGATCCACATGAGTGTTTTATTCATAGATGAGATTACTTACAAAAACATAAAAAGACAAAAACACAAAAAGACAAAAAGATAACAAGATAAAACAAAAAGTTGAAAAATGAAAAACTAGAAAAAAAAATTGAAAAATTAAAGAAAAATAAAAAGTTATTAATCTTGTTTGTTATTTAGAATGGGGGATATCTCCCATAACTAAATGGTTGAGCATGGCAAGGATTACTAATAGACGATGAGGATCCTTGCATGTTGGAAATATTGGAACTGGTCCATACTTACCCCATTGGGGTTCACACACTTGGTAATAATAAGCATAGTGGGGCATTTTATACGATGTAGTTCCTGAATAACAAGTTGACCCACTATGATGTTTGTGATCGGAAGATGGTATGCAAGGATTAGAATGATGCCTCCCATGGTTGTGTTCATTGGGCCGTATGGTTGTTGGAGCATTAATTGGTGGCCCTGATGAAGTTACATGAGGCGTTGGGTTCGAAGGTGAGGGTGCACCACAATGTGGGACTTGTGCTGGGTTGGAAGATGCAGTGGCCTTGGAATTGTGTTGTCCCATCTTACGGCTTTGTTTAAAGAAAGGATGCTTTTGATGTTGAGGAGGCTTCTCACTGCTGTTGGAAACAGGAGCACAAGTAGCATTCATGGGTTGTTGCAGTGGTGCAGGCACCTTAGGAATACTTGGTGGCATTGTGGAAGGAGGGAAAGGATGAGAATGTTGAAAGTTAGGAGGAGTATAAGGTGCGCAAGGTGGTGGTTGTGTTGGAGGCATGGGTTGATAGTATTGTGGAGAATGGTAATGTGGTGAGATAGAGTATGTTGGCCCAGTTGAAGAAACAGGATGTTGAACTTGATAAGTATTTGGATTCGGATGATATGAAGGGTGTCTCCAGTCTAAGGGTGGTCTCTCCCACGACTGGAATTGTTGCCACTGTGATCGAACACAGTATCTCTGTACGAACTCTAGATGTAACATGTTTCCCCAATGCTCATGTAGATGTAACAATATTGGGCATTGGCCCTTGGGGTGATCATATAGGCATATGTTACATTCATACATATGATTGGTAGTTGAGCTCTTATTTTCCTTATTCCTCCTTTTCGATTGTCTACTATTTCGTCCTGCTTCTTGGGTTGTCAAAACTCTATCTCCAATGTTGTTGATGTATTCTCCACACTTTTGATTCATCCATTCCAACATCTTGTTAATCTTTGCCTCAACTTCTTCTAATGTTTTTTGTATTGGCAAAGATGATGTTTCCACCTTGAGATTGGTTGATTTCTCCTTTTTATGATCATGGACCTTTGTTAAGTTGAAATTTTGGACCCATTGATGTTTTTCAACACTCTCCCATCTAGCTAATTCTCCTTCTTCTTTTGCTACCCACTTAACAAGCTCTTGGACTTAATGGGTTTGTAGTTCGTATAGTTGACCTTGGGCATACGTTCCTAAGGTCTCTCTTGTTTTATTACATAGCCCATCAATGATATGGTACATTAGCCTTTCCTCGGAAAACCCATGGCCTGGA
>MNCI01000227.1:3528-14034 GCA_015680685.1 Gnetum montanum
ATCTTCTACGAATAAAACACTCATGTGGCTCGTTGGTTGAGGTTTGTTCTATGTTATCGAGTCTCGAGTGATCAATTATGTGGACAGTAAGCCCATTACACCCACTCATCCATTCTACAAATATGAGGTTTTGATCAAGGATACAATATTCTTGACATTTTTAAAACTTAAAATTAATTTTGTGTTCATTGTACCCAGAATGAAGAAGGATGGACCAAGAGGGAATGATTAGGGTGTGACATCAAGGGGACTTGAGGATTCTCTTTGCTGATGTCTATGGGAGTTGTCATGCAATGTGGTTGTACTAAGATCCTTGTAGATCTAACGAAAAATGGGAGTAAGAGTAATCAAAAGGTACTTAAAATTCCAATGCTGTTCTAGGGGGTCCCACTGGAAAGACATGCACCCATGCTTGAAGGTTGGCAACTTCTTTGGATTCAGCAATAAAAAAAAGAAAAAAAAAACAAAGGAAGTGCCACAAAACAAAAATCACTCCTCCCTCGAACAAAATGCCAAGTGATCGTATGCCTTGTAGTCACTCATCATGGGATGAAATAATGCGGTGTCAGTAATCAGAGGAATGGACTTGGTCCTGATCTTGGAATGACAGGTCAATGACACATTAATCATGCTTTACACGTAGGATTCATTGTGCCCTGGGTCAATTACCTCATGTCCCAATCTCTACAATCCCTTCTATATTCTGTCTCACCTCGCTGTTCATGTAATTGTTACTTATGTCTTGTGTAGTGTAGAATCCTTAACTCATTCTAGTGATATTTACATATGTGTGTGTTTGGTGGAACCAGTGTGGATTACATTTAATCCTTCGAGTGCCCACAGACACTTTTAAGTGTGGTTACACAAGGGCATTATAGGTTAGAACCTACTTTGGGGAGGACCCACTATTGCACTCATGTCCCACCTTCCACACACCATTTATTACCCTTAGCATATTACCAATGATTTTCTTTCCCTTATTACTATCCTTTTGATTCAACGTTCCTATGAACCATCACATAGCCTTTTTTTCTACCATACAAGTTCCTTATTAATCAATTCCACCCACATATCATTATTCATGCCTTCAAAACTACCTAAATTACCTTAGAACCTCTTAATAATAGCCCACATGTCCTTGATTCCCATTTTTAATCCCAGAAATACCTTTAAAAATTTGGGATCTTTCATTGTGCCCAATATCACTAGGGCTGCGATATCACGTATGCAATATTGTGTCCCATCCGACTATAAATAGAGAAGCCCCCCCCCCAACACTCAACCTCATTTTCCACAATTTATGAGGGGGAGTTTTTTGAATTTTTTCTCTACGACTTGCGATTGGGAGACCCTTGTTTTTCTACCTATATCTGACTCGCTGGTACTCCGATTTTTATTTTGTCTAAACCTACTTGAACCCGGAGTGTTCAACTTAGTCCTGGGGAAGGGACACACGCCGAATCGCGCATAAAGTTTTTGAAATTTTTCATCACCCAAAGGACATTATCAAGGGTAATTAGCTATAACATTAAGAATAATTGTGCCGAAAATAATTTCATCCCTTTAGGTACATCGGGAAACTAAAATTGGAAACCAACTAAGTAAAAAAGGACCCACTATTATAATCTTTTAGGAAACATCACACGGAGATAAAAAATTAATTAATTAAGGCAAGTAGTAAGGTATAACTTAACTTCAGAAACAACCATACTAACGCTTGACCTCGTGTGACTGCAAATGGCCCCAAAACATGGACAGTAGGAAGGTCCCACTCAAGGTGGAAGTAAACGACCCAGGAGAGGCGAAGAATAAGTCCCTACAAGACAATATGTAGAACAGGAGGAACAATAATTTAGCATTCATCAAGAGGACCCTCTTACCATACAGTCCGGGTAGGCAGAAGGAGGAGCTGCTGTAGTGCCTGAATAGGGACAACATCTCACATTGCCCTAGGATTGTGTTCAGGCTATCCACAAAAGTTCCACATTCATTGCGGTGATTGTGGAATTTAATTTTGAATCTTTTGTAGAGTTCACTCCTGAGGCTGTTAGGGATCACCTCAAAGGGTCTCCCTTATGGCCTACCCTCTCTGAAAGCGGTGCCTGGTACCTAGGGGAGATGTACCAATTCTGGCACAACAGAGAACAAGGCACCACTGTTAATATTTGTGGTGTGATAGTTGATTTCTTTGCTCAAACCATTTTGAAAGTATTAAACCTTCCAAATACAGGGCCCAAGGCTGCTCAGTTGTCTACCCGTTCAGACCCCAATGTGCAACAAGTTTGGTTGGAAAGGGCATATGGCAGGGATATGACATTTGGAGAGTTGACAACAAAAGAGAGGATCTATTTCAAAATTGGAACGTATCACCTCTTCCCCAAAAAGGACTTAAAAAGAATCTCAACATATGCGGCAAGAGGATGTGCAGTGCTGATGGGAAAGGTTAACACTAACCTACCTCATCTATACCTTACGGAGATCCTGAGGTGGTTTGAGGAACTGAAGATAGGGAAGATGGCATTGTCCTTCCCTTGCCTTATCAGGACGCTATGCCGACATGTTGGTATCAGGGGATACACTAATGATGTCCTCCAAAAAGTCCAAAATGCTTCATATGTTGAACTATTAAAGCCACCAGCCGCAAGGAAAATCACTGGTGAGACACTGGGACCAGAACAAGAAGAAGAATAGATGGCTGGACCTAGCCAACTTCCAAGTATGGGACCCAGCCAACAACAAGAAGCAGGGCCTAGCATAGGCCAGGATCAACCATTGCCACCACAAGATTACAAACCATCAATGAGCCACCTCAGGGCCATCGCCAAGATGGTCAATTGGGGAAGTCATGATGATGCAAATCTCTTTCGCATCATTGACGATGCCATACAGCCCACGGTTTCTTTGGATCATGCAAGGGGTGAGGTGTCCATTCATATAGAAGGAAGGGAGAGTATTTAGTCACAACAGATATCAAGAAAAGCTGCATCTTTTCAACTGCAATTAGAAATTGGTGAAGGGGCCACACCAGGATGCAACAAGAGCCACAGAAGTGATCGTAGACCACATTAAAGAATCATTCAATGTACCTGTTGTACCACCGGCAGATCTCACAGGAGCATGGGATGCTCAAACTTTGGTTGGAACCTCAATGACTCCTGCGGAACATGAGGATGCACTTGATCTATTACTACAAATAGGACAAATAATGACGTCATTTTTTGACATCCCTCAAGATGTTACAGCAATTCAATCAAACCTCATTTCCACTAAGAGGAAGCTGGTCTTAACAGAAGTGAGGGCTAAGCATGCTAAAGCAGAGGTGCAGAAATTACAAGAAAAGATTGTGGCCCTACAAGCAGCACAGGGGGACCTTTTACAATTTGTTCTTGTAGACTAACTAGACACTGTCAAAACTGAGCAACTAACTAAGCTACTAACGAAGAATAATAAGGTGGTAGAAGAAAAATAGAAGGCTATTTGGGATGCCTCTGTAGCACAGGTACAAACTCATGCACATATCAAGGTACTTGAAGCCTTACAAGAGGAAAATAAGTAGCTTGTTGCTGACAACCTTCGGTTGACCTCTGTGGAGAAGCAAAAGAATGTTCTCGAAGAAAATTTCCATTAGTTGCAAGAACAATTCATCCGAGTTAACCAAGACATGAGCCATTTAGCCAGGGAGAATCAAATCCTCTCAATGGAGGAGGTACGCACAATCCATCAAAAGACAGCTATCAAAATAAGAGCATGGCAAAATGAGGCTAAACGGCATGAAAAGCTAGAGGAGCACTTCCAGGACCAAGTGGGGATGTACAAAAAGATCCTTGAGAAGGAGATCCATATGGCCAAGGCCCACATCAATGTTATCAATGTTCAACACACTGACTGGCGATCCATATTGGACACATATGCATTGGCCCACTAGTTGGAAGTTAAGAATCGAGACCTACAAATCCAAGATCTTATAGAATACATGGAGTTGGCAAACCTACAGTATACCAACCTTACCATGTTAACAGCAAGGTGCCCAAGAACAAAGCTCGAGAAATAGGTAGCTACCACCTACATCAAATATGAAACAAAATTTGCAGAATGTAAGAAGATATTCCAAAAACTGTAGATTGCAAATTCTGAACTTGAGGTGGTGAAGGCAAGTTACCAAGGAAAAAAGATGTTGCAATAGATTTGGCTTGATAGCTTGTAGATTTTCAAGAGTACAGAGACAAAGCCAGAGCCTATGAGGAGGAAAGACGGGTATTTGCGGCTAGTATGTAAAGGAAAATCAAATGTTTCTGCAACTACCCTACCCATGGGAGGTGCTGACTTCATCAAACATTAGAACAATAGCATGGATGGCATAGGATCCATGGATTGAAGAGGAGAAACTCTAGGCCATACTTCAATGCCATCAAGCCCCAAGACCTGGAGCACAAGACAAGGGGAAAGCACCTATGGAGGAGCCACCGTAACTAGGAACTACATGAGTTCCACCAATTTCGTAACTGTAGCACATTCTTTGTGTTTTGTCTCAATTTTGTTTTAACTCCACACTGCGGCATAAGCCCATTTTCACCATCCAATAATTTCGTACCTATCCACTATGTAATTAATGGAGCTTGTTCTCCTTGTAACTCAAGGACGATTTTTCATTCAATCGTGGGGGTATGATGAGTCACCATTTAGTTAACCGCTATATCACAACATGTCTCCTCATCTATAAATAAGAGGTAGACAATTCCGATAGGTAACTTTTTGTCAATTCCTAGTTTAGAGTTAAGTTTTTATTTTAGTTCTTGTTTTTCTCTCAACCCTTTTCCTCCCAGTGTATGCCCATAGTGTGGTGATTGTAATTGTACAGCATCCTTATTCGAGTGTGAAATACTTGGACAAGCACATGACTAGAAATAAAGATCGAGATTACTTCATCATTGCAGCATTCACTTAGCTTAATTATTTAATTAATTGTTATTTACTGCTTTCTTAGTTAATCTCTTCTCATCCTAAACCCCTGTTAAACATGGAATGAGTACAACTTGATTACGAGCATTTAAGTGTGACTACTTGGTAACTAGTGGCGTACCTACGATTTGTGCTTGGTAATCCCTGTGGTAGTCGTGCATGAAGTCCAAGATGTGTACGGATTATTGAGGAACGGATGCTCATCGCACTTAGGCTAGCTTAGATAATCTCTCACCCTCTCTTTCTTAGCTTAGTTAATATTATTTTCCATTATCTCCAGGAGTAGCATTAGCATAGAAACACATCATACACCTGACTCTAGAATAAATCATATGTGACAAAGCTAATACTAGTCTAAGTGGGAAGACAACGAACGGTGACCTAAGGATAACTATCTAGATGCCACAACTAGTCCGTCTGCGAAGTTCAACTAGATTGTGAGTGAAACACTCATATTCATATGGTTGAGTGTAGGGGTACCTCACTCATCATAAATAAATGAAGTTGACAAAGTAGGTTGATCATAAGGATGACTTCATTGATGCTTGGTTGAAAGTTACAAATTTTAGATATCCATCTCGAAGCATGCTGAGCAATAAGGCACTAATAAATTATGAGAAAATGAGTCTTCACCTCCACAAAGAGGACATTGAGTAATGAGTCATGGTTAGTTGCATCAACAAGGCCTCATCAATGGCAGGGTTTGTTTTGGCTTATAAATACACACTCACCAGTCGCATTTATGGCATTAGATTCATAGTAGTAGTAGAGCTCTTATAGTTTGTCCATTCAAAAGTTAGAATATTTTTCCTAAGTGCCCACAACAGGATTCATTGAGTGTATGGATCTTTATTTGAGCATTATTGTACCTGAGCATGATAGTGTGTACGGTAATAAAGATGAGCTTTCTAATAAACCTTGCAACATTCTAGATAGTTTAGCTATTATATAAGGTCCTTCCCCCAATGTTTGGAATTTTCTTTTCTGAGGTACATGTGGAATTTTAGTAAAGAACCTTATCTTTTAGTTGGAATTTCACTTTTCATATTCTTTGATCATGTCATTACTTGTTGAATGCCTTGTGCACTTCATTCAAAGATAGGGTCATCAATCTATTTTTTCCTAGCACATGAAGGTTGATCAATATTTCCTTTTATAAAGGTTGTTTAAGAAATTATATAAGGTCGAATCTTTGAATTTTAAATACCAAACCTATGTGAGGATGTCCAATATCTTGAACATTGTGGGAAGGACCTTATAAAATTCCAAACATTCTAGATAATTTCAAGTAATCAGCTATCTAACTTGATCAGTTCTAAATTATTCGAGCTATTTTGGAGCTACAAATTATGCTAGGCCCCTTCTTTCTGCTCTTAAAGTTTCTAATTTAGCTTGTAACCTTTGCACCTCATTCTCAACATGTTCTGCCCTCGTTTCTTCCATAATTAGCTTTCTTTTTGTGGCTATTATATCAGACTAGATTATACTGATATCATTATGGATATTAAAGAGATTCTACATGACTTGGCCTATCTGCAATAATTTGTCAAGGACATTCTCATGCTTTGCTAATATCTTGGATATTTCAATTAGTATTTTAGCATCTCTAGCTCCAAAAATATTGGCTAGTGGCATAATGGGAATATTGAAAGATTTATTAATGTCATCAGTTATAGCCTCTACTACTCCTACTACATCTTGGTGTTACATTATCACAACTATGGTGCCTTCACCAATTTCTAGAATCACTGGGGAGAATGTAGCATTCCCAGATATTTGCTATGCCCAATCATCCTCTCCTCTTGCCTGCAAAGATAACTACCCACTAGTAGGCCCTGTGGAAACTATAGGCCTTATGGAGCTATCACTTACTTTATAAAGGATGGAACCTTCTATTGATCCTCAGCTAATAGTATATGCAATTTTTCACAAATGGCTCATGGAAGGTCGATAATCTTGTGGCAGTGGTGGAGCTTGTTGTTTAGGCCTATCTCCAATAGGTTTTGATCCACTAGGTTCTACTTGTTGCTATTGTTTGGTAGCTAGAACATTACTAGCGGGTGTAGAACCTAACAATCCCTCAATGCCTATTGGCTTTTCTAGTTGATCCTTCTTGGATGGCATTGACTTTGAAATCTCCACATAGGGTTCATTCTAGGCTTTTCTTGGAACATCATTTGTGTAGCCCAAAATCATTACTCTCTTGCATAGCTTCCTAATTAGGCAAGGGAATGGTAATATCAGCTTCCCTACCTTCTTCTCCTAGAACCTTCTTTGAATCTCTAGGAAGAGCAAATCGACAATGTTGGCATTGAGCTTCCCATCAAAATTGCACTTTCTCTAGCTATGTAGGTGGAGATCCTATTGAGCCTTTTTGTTGGGAACAAATGATAGGTTCCAATCTTAAAATAAATTTTCCCTTCAGTAGTGAGCTCACTATAGCCCTTGTCCTCCTTGCCATAAGCTCTTTATTGCGACAACTTTTTTAGATCTATGTTGGACCTTGTAGATATTTGTCCAACGTTGGCTTCGATATTTGAAATGTTTAGGGCCTTTGTAATTACCTCAATAGAATATGGCACAGAGACTCCTTCAATTTTCATAGTTCATCATCCTACTTATTTTTTGAGAACTGATATACCTCTCCTAGGTACCATTCAGCATTGCTTGAAAGAGTTGGCCATAAAGGAGATGCTTAGAGTTGCATCTTGATAGCTTTAGGAGCAAACTTCATGAATGGTCCAAAGTTTAACTCCACAATGATAGTGGAGATTATGGACTTCTCTTGAATTACCTAGAGACATTTTGCAGATAGCATGAGGTGTTGTCCTTGTTCTGGCACTCATAGTACCTCTATCTCAGCTTGTGAAAATTGTTCAATAGTAGGGGTCTACTGATAGCTACTAAATGATTGGGCCTCCTACTCTGCATGTTATACTTATGGAGTTTGTTCTCTTGCTTGGCCTCTTGGTCTTTTACTACTAGGTTGTGAGGGTCCCTCTACTATGGGTTTCTTTGGAGCCATCTACAATCATTAAGGATTCAAAGTTACCAAGGGATTTCATGTTAATTCCTCACGATTCATAATCCTTTCACGTATTCTTGGTTTGATCTAGTTTTTATCCTTTTTATCAACTATGACTCTTATTATGATTGCAAGGTTAGAGAAATTTGAAAAAGAAACCTTTAATGGTTATATCTTTGGTTGTTATGACCTCTCACAGTTATTATTTTCTTATTTATTGTAGCCTTGAATGGTTGGTATGGTTGGTTAGGAGAGTTGGTTAAGTTCATTGGATTTTATTTGATGAGTTAATTGAAATATTATTATTATATTCTTATACTTACCCTTTATATTATCTTCTAGGTGCTAGAAAAGTTTGACTCAACATTTCTTATCTACATGTAATATACCCTCCCCAACCCCCCATGTGCCATGACTAAGTTGAGCACTTTGAGATCAATAGCATTTAAGAATTATGCAAATTAGAGTTGTAGTGAGAAAGTTATGGTGTTAAGAAGTTTGGGCATTCGAGCCTAAAATAATTGCAAAAACTCCCCTTGCTTTGAAATGGCAAAATGGAAAAAAATTTCTAACTCTTGCACATATATATAGTTTTTTTATATGTGTGACATTATAGCTATGACATTACCATAGAAAAATTTTGAATTTTTGGTAATTTTTTATAAATAAATTAAATCAATTGAATAGTTTGGAAGATGTAGAGGTTTTCTAAAGGATCTTGAATCATAAATGATGCTTGGATTACGAAAATTTGGAGTTCAAAAGTCATAAGAAAGAAATCTCAAGTAATGATGATCAACTAGGTATATAGAGATGGATTGAGAACTATCAAAGGTATGGTTAGATATAAAGACTTAGGAAAGTAAAAATTAGTAGTTAAAGTATCTTGAAAACACAAGATGATGTGAAATTAGTCATCGGGTATAAGGTACAAGAGGTATACAAGTGGGTCCTCCACAAAGCAAGCTTTAGCCCTTAGTGTCCTTGTATAACCACACCTGCAAGTGACCACATGCACTCAAGGAGTTGAATGTAGAACATACTTATCTTACAAAACATACATGTTAGTATCGCTAGGTTGTGAAAATAACACTATATTATACAAAACCATAAAACTATGATTAATTATACTAGTGAGGTGGAATGGGTTTAGAAGGGATTACAAAAATTGGAATGTGAGGTGTCTTACCATAAGCATAATGAATCTTTGTCTGTAGTGTGTGATTAAAGTGATCATTAGCCTTTTTTTCCAAGATCCAAACCAAGTCCATACCACTTTCCAATGACAACACATTGTAGCATCCCCAAGACTACCAACCACAAGACAACCACTGCTGCAAGAAGTATTACCACTTGGTAATCTAGTTCTAGGAAGGAATTTATTAATAACACACTTATTTTTGAGATTTCTAAGAAGTCGCCTACCTTTAAGCATGGGTGACATGTCTTTCCAATGGGACCCCCAAAAATGTTATTTTGTGCATTTATTATATGTTTACTATGTTGACCTTACTAGAGGACTACCTTCAAGCATGGGTAACATGTCTTTCCAGTGACATGGTAAGGAAGCAATTATTGTACTCATACTTCCATTTTTCATTAGAACTCAAGAAAATAATACAATCTTAATAATAGGATGAGACTCATAGTGATAGTTTGAAAAATCCACAAATTCCCTTGATGTTATACCCTTTTCATTCCCACTTGGTTCTTCACTCTTCTATCTAGGCATAATGATCACAAGTTTATTTCAGTTTTATTATGAAAACAATATCATTATGACCATGGTAAGAACCTCGTATTATTGGACATGAGTGAATGGATGATGTGGTCTCATGATAAATAAAATCAATCTTTCCATAATTTGATAATATACGATAATTTTCACCTTATTAGGATTACATCTTGCTTTATTCTTTTGCACTTTATTGGAAAATCAACNCGCATTTTATTGGAAAATCAACAAAAATATGTACAAGATCAATGATGAAAAATTATAAAAAATGAAAAAATAGGGAAAGAATTTAAAAGATTTTAAAGAATAGCAAATCATTAAGAAATGGAAAAGGTATAAAAGAATGAAAAGATATAAAAAATATGAAAACATTGTACGAAAAGAAAAAAAATTCAGTTTGGTGCCTAAGTGTTACATAGGATACTGCCATGACTATTATTGGAAATAGTCAACCAGAGGATAGAATAGGTAGAGGATAGTTTGATGAACTATGTAAAATCCATGAAGGAATCATAATGTTCATAGTATGGTTTGATCTGTTGAATGTTAACTAGAATAAGCTTATATGGGCTAGTTGGGTCATAAATTTGCATGGTGCCTGATGGGTATGTTTCTTGGATAATGTAAGGTTCTTCCCATAAGGTTTGAAACTTAGAATTCTATGGTACATGACTAGGATTATTATATAGGACTTTATCACCTAATTGGATTGATACTTTCTATATGCATGTGTCATGCCTATATTTGGAGTATTTCTTATGTATTTCATTGCTCATCAAAGCTACAA
>MNCI01000242.1:0-20336 GCA_015680685.1 Gnetum montanum
GTAAAGATGCAGCTAGCCAGGTCCGTGTTTCACCTCATGAATTTCGATGGATCAGAGCAACATCTCCTCTTATTTTCTTAGCTAGAGGGTGAGTGCATGGTTCCTTTTTTGTTTTCATGTTTTTCCCTTTACTGTGAAATTTCCTTTTCTAGAACCGCGATCTTAAGTTTATCGAAAAAGTTCATGGTTGATCATATTTGTTTAAGAATTTGGCAATTTTCCTAACATCTTATCACACTAGTTATATTCATGTGAATTTAATTTTTATTTTCTTTAAAATGTGTAGGTCATTAAAATTCAGAATAGTTTTTATCAATAAATTTGATATCCTCCTTGGAAAAACAAGAATTAAGCTTAGAGAATTGTTTAACCTGGTTGCGAATTTCATATATTTTCATGAGAAACTCTGGTCGTTGAGTCATGTTTTTTACTGCTTATTCTCAAGCTTAATCTACTGTCTTTGTTCGAGTCGTTTTTCAAACAACTATAAAATGATTTTTTTAACAACAAAATTTCTGGCATACAATAAGAGATTTCTTGGGATCTTACTGATCCAACAAGAAATAAATGAAGGCATTCGGCTTGCACTCTTCCAAAGTCCATAATCTGATCTCTCAGGAGAGGCATGAACGACAGAGGTAATTTCAGAGGATTCAAGAAGCCTCAAGTTTGGATAAGTTTGAGGCTGAGAGGAACATTGTGGATCATGTCCACACTGAGGAAAGATCTGTTCATAGCTGTACCTACCTTCCACTTCCACGATGATGAGTTTTCAGTTTTCTCTCTTCTTCAAAGGCTTTTGCTGTTGGATCTCTTCTTCAAAGGCTTTTGCTGTTGGATTCTCGGTTTCTGTGGGACACAAGACCTGTTCTTGCCTTTTTGAAATGATAGGAGGGGAAAGGCTTCTTTTGCTGACGCCTCCTCCTTACTTTCCTGTTTCATTGATTCCTTCTTCTATTGCGGGTTACTACCCCACTTTTTGGCTTTGGGAGAGTTGATCTCAGTCTTCCCTTTTTTGCAGTGTTTTTTTTGTATGAAATACAACTTCCTGATCTTTACCAAAAAAAAAAACAGAAAATTTAAAAAAAGAGAGAAAAAGAATTATGAACATTATGGTCCTAACTATAGTTTGAAAATGCCATTTGGATTGTGGGTTGCCATTTCTAGTTAAAAATTCTGGATCACGGATAACCCACAATCATGTGCAATTACTCCATGTGAAATTATAGCCATGGATCTGGAGAGAGTGATGACGAGGGTTGACCAGGTTTGGGTGGCTGCAGATCTGATGGAGTTGTTGGATTTCCTTTTGATAGGGCTGGATAGGCGGACATCGGACCATTGTCTACTATTGCTTTCAATGAGGGAGGCTATCCATCCTTTAGGCTGCAAAAATTCTGGTTGGGAAGGCCCAAACTAAGAGATGAAATGGAAAGGATATGGAAAGAATATCCTACAAAGATGGACCCTGTGACTTTCTTAAGAACTGTTGAGAAGGGTGAAACAGTACAACAAAGATTGGCCTCCTAAGGAGAAGCATCACTACAAGTTTTTTGCCGTTGATGATGCATAGATGGAAAGACTATGGTTCTTACAGAATTACAATGGCTATATGATGATGAGGAGCTATACTGGAAATAGAGATCTAGGGCAACCTGGCTTAAAGAAAGGGACCATAATACTAGACTTTTCCATGAGCTGCTGTCAATACGGATTGGGAGGATGTTGGACTTGCAGGATAACAACATACCGATTTCCCCTATTACCCATGATGAGACTTGGCAAGCCTCTCCTTTGTGAAAAATGGGAAGGCCCTAGGCCCAAATGACTAGTTTGTAGATTTTTTAAAAGAGCTTTATGATTTGCTTAAGGATAATCTTTTGGATGCTGTAATTTTACACTAAACTAGGGACAGGTTTGGAGGGGAATTTATTGCTATAGGGTTGTTCTTAACCCCAAAGAGGATGATCCTACTATATGTTTTGAATTTAGACTTCTTGGAGTGTGCAACACTCTAATGAGGGTCTTATTGAAAGTTCTAGTGGGAGACATATCCCCCATTTTTGCATAAGCTAGTTTGGGAATCTTTGAACTTTGTGGCTCATCTTTATGCTATTGTGCCTTGCTTCTCCCTCAATGTGGCTTTCATTTCATGGGTGTAACTTGTCACAACACCCAAAACACTGAGCCCTGCAACACATGAACCCATGGGTTTTTTCACCCTTTTCTTCCTTTCCCATGCCACCGCCGATCTTTGTATAGACTTCTTGCAGGCCACATCCCTCACATGCTACGCAAAAGCCTTGCACGTATGGCCACTTTGCCCTTCACAGGCATCCTCAGCTTGACATGCACATCATGTGCTCCACGTGTGCTATCGATCTTTTCTTCGCATGCACATACATGACTACTATCACTGCGCTTGCAGCATAGCATACCATGCCTCCTATGCCAGTGCCAACCATACCATTGTCTCCCCCAACATGCTCCCTACACATCGTCATTCTGCCTCTACCACCTAGCACCTACCTAAACTGCCAAAGCAGGGTGCAAGATTGATATCCTTGTTGCATCATCTTTGCCAAATCCATCCATGCATCTATAGCAGAAAACCTCTTGTGTTGCAACACTCTAGCTTGTGTCTACCATTGCCTTTGCTAGCGCATCACCAACCATGCTATGGTGTGTGTTGGTAGCACACACCAACACCTGCCGAGACTCATCATTGCAACCACCAATCCTAGCATGCATGCCAAGCGTTGCTTTCTACTACTATTTCCCAGCAAGACCTAGCACGCTACCATTCATGCCATGGCACACACTGCTCATTACCTGCTAGAAGTCATCATACGTTGTGGCACCTTGGTCAATGCCCATAGCCATCGGCGTTGGACACCTTGGTGCTCACTAATACTAATGCCACTATCATTCCATACTTCTCTTTTGTCCCAAACCCTCAAGAGGAATGAAAACAAAAAATGAAAAGTGCTACGTGAGATGCTCAACTTAATAGTGTTGGCTTTGGGTCTTGGTCTATTGATGCTTCCCTAGCCTCCATGGTGCATTTTCTATGTGCTCTTTGGGACCCCTCTCTTCACCACGTACTGCTCCTTATGTACTTCCTCTACATGTCATTATGCTCTAACGACAGAGTCCTAATGGAAAAAGTCAATTCTTCAAATGAGCAAAACTGTTTGGTTTACTATCACTTTCCCATTGATACCCCATGTCACATGTGACGTGATGCATGGTGACGCGTCATGTCATCATTGCACCACCATCCCCCATTATTTGCTGAAAGGGCTGAAACAAAGCCCACAAATTGAACCATTTCAAATCTGAATTGACTTAAGATTCCCTTTATCCATTCCCACTTGAGTCTAGCCTTGAAAAATATTAAACTATTATTAAAATAATAATTTTAATTAATACTTAATCACTAAATTTAATTAGGTTCACCACTTTAACTAAACTTTGCCAAATTGGAAATTTTAGTTTCTTCTTTATATAACCATGACCTCACCTTCATCTGTTGTAGGCCATTTACCCCACCATCATCAATTGATTGTGTTGACCATTCTTTGTAAATGGGTCCCCACAATCACATTGCTAGGATACTTAATGAGGATTTCATTGATCTATCTTCACATAATCTGCTAGAATCATTAATATCATCCCTTGATATAACCAAAGAGGACTTTATACCTCAATCATCCCTTGATATAACCAAAGAGGACTTTATACCTCAATCCAACCTTGCCTTCTTAGATTGTGAACCAATTTTTACCAACGATCTCCTTGCTGAATTAGCCATAAGCAATCACAAAAATGAGAAAAAAACTTTACAATTGGGGGCAAACTTGCCCAAAACCCTCAAGGATTCCATCTTAGCTACATTGCAGAAGCCTTTATCATCTTTGCTTGGGGATATGGTGATAAGTCAGGCTTGGATTTGTCTTTGGTTCAGCATAACATCATCATTGAAGAGGGTTCCAAATTAGTCAAACAAAAAGCTAGGAAAATAAAGCTTGGTTTAGCATTAGCCGTCAATGAAGAGATTGCCAAACTTGATAATGCAAACTTCATACGCCCTATAGATTATTTGGATTGGTTATCCAACATGGTAGTTGTTTCAAAGAAAAATAAAGCCATTAGGATATGCATTGGTTTTCGTGATCTCAATAAGGTAACATTAAAAGATGACCTTTTGTTACCTAACATTGATTGACTTATAGACACAACGATAGGTCATGGCTTACTTTCCTTCATGGATGGATTCTCATGTTACAATCGAATATAGATCAACCTCTAGCATCAATGTTTTACACCTTTTATGACCTTGTGGGAACCTTTTGCTACACAAAAATGCATTTCCAGTCTTTAGAATGTAGTAACAACATATCAAAGACCATGACATTGCTATTTAGTGATATGATATTTAAAAATGTCAACAATTATGTGGACAACCTAACTGTCAAATCCAACATAACATCCAATCACCTCATTGATCTTGACATAGTCTTAGCTTGATGCAATTAGTATAACCTCCATCTAAACTCCAAAAAGTGCATTTTTGGAGTAGAAACAGACAAGATGCTAGGATTCNAAAACCAAATTGAGGGGGATGAAGGATGGGAAGGTTAGTCAGGATGTGCTTGATTGCATCAAATGTCTCTTGACACTTAGACCCAATTGAAAGTACTGGATTTTTTAAGTAGATGAGATAGAGGATAAAATTGATTGATGAGGTTATAGATGAAACGGTGACTCAATTGGAGTCTACATTGCAAGAGGTGCATGTCCTTAAGGCACCTAGGTGGTGGAAGGTTAAAGATCACTTTGACTCTGTCAAGATCTGCTATAATATCGTTGGCCAAAACTCAGAATCCTAGCATCTTGTTTGTTTCTACTCCAAAAATGCACTTTTTGGAGTTTAGATGGAGGTTATACTAATTGCATCAAGCTAAGACTATGTCAAGATCAATGAGNTTGAACATGTACACCCTTATCTCGACTTAGCTATAAAATTGGTCACTCAATTTGGTGAATGTTTACTAATGCATATTCCTTAGTCAGAAACCATGTACAAAGACACATTTAGTACTTCTGCTTTTCTTGCAGATCTTGTATTTTTTTAAAGATCATTTATCTCATTTAATGTAAGATGCATCCATCACTCTCATGGACACACAACACATTAGCTTAGTCAATTTGGAAGAGGACCAACAATACTGAGACATTATACAATACCTACAAACTGGGGAAACTCTTGAAAATTTATCTTCATCTCAAAAGGATGCTATCTACAAATGCTCTAAACATTTTTATATTGTTGATGTTGGAATTTTATGTCATATTGCTGTGCCATGCATTCTTTTATGTTGCCTAAGTTGTGATGAAGTACAAAGAGTTCTAGAATAGGTACATTCTAGTGTATGTGGTGGTCACTTAGGGTCATGGTCTCTTGTAGCTTAGATTATTCCGTTAGGTTACTAGTGGCCTACGATGTCTAGGGATGTTATGCTTCACTTATTTACACACCATCTTAGGACTTGAGAAATCATATGGCTCTTCTAGAAATGGGTGCTGGATCTTATAGGTTTTATCAACTCACCATCTTTTGCTAGTCATCAAATTATTTTGACAGCTAAAGAGTACTTCAGCAAATGGGTTGAACCCATTCTCTTGAAATCAACCACATCTAAGTGTTTTTGTCATTTTTTTTGGATCACATCATCACCCACTTTGGTATTCCCCTTCACATTGTAACCAACAATGGACCTTAGTTCAAGACCAAAGCTGTTAAGTTCTATGATTAGTATCAAAGCACCTAGTCATTCTCATTTCCATATTACCCCTAGTCTAATGATCAAGCCGAGTTAACCAATAAATCCCTTATCCATTTACTCAAAACTGTGGTTGGCAGAGGGGGGGAGCAAATTGCACTTGGTTTGGTGGGAGCAGGTGGCGCGCCCGTGCGGTGCGGGCGGGCTGGGCATCATGACGTTCGAGGACGAGCTGATGCTGGGGCAGCAACGGCTCGTTCTCCGACTCTCACGGCCGCATCGGGACCCGGTCCCATGGATTTGCATTATGCGCAATAAATACATCTGCTGGGAGGCGGCGGCGCGAGACTCCAAGCTGTGGCAGGCGATATCCCGGCACGCGCACGAGATGCAAGCTTCGGGGTGGGCGAACCTCAAGCCACGAGCCATTATGTCTGCGAAATACCCGCGCAGTAACGTTTGGCGGCGGATCTGGAAAGGGCAGCTGCCAGAAAAAATTAAAATTTTTCTGTGGTTAATGGAGCACGACACGTTGCCTGTCCAGGCCCTGCTGCGGCGGCGTGGATTTTTGGACACTAACACCTGTCCAACATGCGGAGCTGCCGCTGAAACCACCCTGCACTTCGCACGCGAATGCCCCCGCATGCGTGACACGTGGTGCACGGCGGCGGCGTTCTATGGGTAGTGTGGAAGGCGAGGAATAATACTGTTTTTCGGTAGCAGCGGCGCCCCCCTCCGCAGCGACTGGTTTGGTAGGCCATTATCGCCTAGGAAGAAATCGAGAGAACAATGGGAACCACGCCCACGTTCGAGCCAAACTGCGCCGCCTTTCAGAAGGACGAGGAGCTCTGGCAGCTGGTTGTTCAATGTGGGTGGGCCGACCCGCTACAGCGGCTAGTAGGGGACCCAGACCTGGTAGATGATGCATTCTTCTCAAACTGGGTCAATGATCGTACCTTCTTCCGGGGTCGTGAGATATGGGTCACAGAAGCGGTGATAGCCAGCTATATGGGGGCCCCCATCGCGGGGGAGACCATTTTGCCCTCCACCCGTGGCCTCCAGGATGCTTAGCTACTGGGCCAGTTCCCAGGACCAGGAGCAGACAGGTGCCTAGATCCTCCCTTACCCGCCTTTGGGCACGTGGCGCGGATCTAGTGGACAGATTCTTCGTCCAGTCAGGCAACGGGTCCAAGCTGCAGGGCCTACACTTCGCCTTTCTTCGATGCCTCAAAGGGGGCTACCTGGTCAACCTCCCCTGCTACTTTAAGGAGACCCTCAGCCTCAAGCGTCGAGGTCGCCACTCAGGTTTGATTTTGGCTCTGTGGTGGGGGGCAGAGGGGGAGCAGCACCCCTCATCCCCTACCCCCTCGGGGGGTTTCCCCAGGGCGTCCCCAGGTCGTCTGAGGCGACGGTGGTGCCTGGACTGGGGGGTGGTTGGACCCCATGGGGCTCTAATATCACGAGGAGTCGAAGGACCCCGCGGGAGCGGCGCCCCCCGAGCGTCAGGACAAATCGACTCCTCCCCCCCAGAAACCTCCACCCAGGGAGCTTGAAACGAAGAACTGCAGAAGAGGGTAGCGGACGAAGCCCGAGAGGCAGAAAGGAAGGAATGGGAGGCAAAATGGACTGAGGCCCTCGCCCAGGCCCACGTCGAAATAGAAGCCCAATTTACTGAGCCGGAACGGGAACGAGCGAGGCAGCAGGACCTTTTGGTAGAGGCTGCCAGGGCTTGTCTCATCAACGAGGTCAGAGCCCAAGTGAGGGAGGAGCTGACATAGGAGGAAGAGGCCCGGAGGCAACGATAGTAGGCGGAGCGGGATAGGCTTCTGGAGGAGCAGCAGCAGAAGCAGCGACAGCTGGATTGTGCCCACAAGCAGAATACTAGACAATGGCTACGAGGGGGGCTATGCCCATACCTCACCCTAGGAATCAGTTGCGAGAGCTCTTGTGCCGATCTTCGACGGTATATCCGCCGAACCTCGGCGCGTTGCCACCCCGATGCCGGAGCCTCCCAAGAGGATAAAAGCAGACGAGAGGCGGCCATGCAGGGCGTCCAACAGGCGGCCAGCTTCATGGACACAGAGGACCATCGGAACACTCTTGACATTCTCCATGAGCTGGTGCGCCCCAACTGCGAGTGCCAGCAGCTACCTACAAACCCTTAGGGGGTGGGCGAGCCGGCCTGGATGGGGGGCCCCCCCCCCTCTGCGGGTCCCCCTCGGTTCCAGTAGCTGTTTGTTCGGTCTCAAGGGGGCGCCCCCCCAACTGCGAGTGCCAGCAGCTACCTACAAACCCTTAGGGGGTGGGCGAGCCGGCCTGGATGGGGGGCCCCCCCCCCTCTGCGGGTCCCCCTCGGTTCCAGTAGCTGTTTGTTCGGTCTCAAGGGGGCGCCCCCCCCCCCTCGGGGGGGTCATCGCTGATGACCCCCCAATTGTAACCTCTTGTAACATATTTTGCAATTCTCAGTAATAGAATCCCGAATACTTTCTCAAAAAAAAAAAAAAAAACTGTGGTTGGCTAATTCCAACAAAATTGGCATACCCAACTATCCCACACCTTTTGGGTCTACTGAACCACTTTTTGACATGCAACTAGTTGAACCACATTCATGCTGACTTAGGGGTTTGAAGTAATGTTGCTGGTAGTACCCTATTTTTGAGCAGCCTTGAATAATTAGATGACAGATGAGGAGATTGACAAAATGTGATGTGTTGACGTAGATAGTCTGGAAGAGAATTGCAAGCAACAATCAACATTTAGAATCCTTATGAAGCTATGCATCATCGCCATGATAAACATGATTGATTGAGAGAGATCAAAGAGGGTGATCTTGTCTTGTGGCATTTCCTTAATGCCAAGACATCCAAATTCTCTTCTAACTAGCAAGGTCCTTTCATTGTCATTAAAAATCTTGGTAATGGAGTATACTACCTAGTGGACTCAGACAACAATCAATATTCGGATCTTTTAAACCAGGCATATCTCAAAAAATACTATATTAGAAGAAAAAAAATCTTCTTTAGGTCTATTCTAACCCTTATCTCTTACCTCATATATGTTCTATTACATTGTATTCGATTCCTTCCATTTCTTACTTTCCATCACACACACACACACACATTCTCTCTCCCATGCAACCTCATATATGCTTCCCTATTTTTACTTATCCCATACTATTAATGCTTCTTCCTATAAGCACACTATGGTGAGGATGTTTATTAAGGATTTGCTTCATGCAGAGAGCAATGAGTGTTTTGCTGTTTTTGCTTCATGTGAGTGTGTTGAGTTTGAGTTAGATAGGGAGAGAATTTATCAATTTATTAAATTATCAGTTATCTATATCATTAAAGTGTGGGATCTAGCAAATGTTCTTCATTTCTTTTTCCATTTTCTTGCTTCTTGAATTCCAAATTCTCTATTTCATCTCTATCTCTCTCTTGTTTCTCTATTCTTCCTCTAACTCATTTTCCTATGTACTCCTTGCCTCTCATCAACACATCTGTGAGGATTGAGTAATTTTGTTCTATTCTAGTAAGGTTGTATTGAGAGTTAGAGTGGATAGGGTGAGAAAAATCATTAATGGCATCATTTTGGCCATTTTGTGTATGGGATTTAGCCATGCCTCTCCCTGTGGCATAGAACTATTCTCTTGACAGATGTATGGGTGATGTCCTAACATTCTCCCCTCATCATGCTTTTTTTCTCTCCATTTTCTTTTATAGATACATTACCAATTTATCATTGATTTTCTTCTTGATGGATCCTTCTTCGTCATCTTAGCAACATCCATTAAGGGGTAATGTTGTACCTACTTTTTTGCTATTTCAATGACCGAGACAAGTGTAGCTTTGATGTTGTTGCATTTGCTTGGGCCATCAAAATGTCCTCAAAATCATAATCACAAGCATTAGTTTCGATGCTTTTGGCAGCTTTGGAAAGACAAAAACAACAAGTGTCAGATGCTAGGAGGTGATGCTAATGCTGGTGACGATGCTAACTTGTGCATCACCACTACATCATGTAGTAACTAGTGTCTTGCCCCTAATTTCACATTTGACAACCAGTCTATATCACCTTCTAGGTGATGGGCATCAGTTTCAACGATTTCAGCAACTTTGTAAGACATGAAACATCATATTCCACCTATGTGAGGCCAGGCGATGTTGACATTGACAATGTCACTTTTGTGTCATCACACAAGAACACATCATCTGACTGTAGTCTTGTCTTCAATAGTCTTCTGATGATTGGCTTGCATCATTTCCAAGGCAAGAGACATCAGTTTTGGCAACTTTGGAGGGCTCTTGGAGGGTTAGAATTGCACCTTGCACCTAGGTGATGTTGGGTGACGTTGGCATCAATGTCACCTAGGTGGTGTCATTTCTAGGGAAAACATGAAAACTTGACCTCTAATGATGCTTTGTTGATCCTATGTGATTGTCGACGTCCATTTGACATCACCCTGGTGATGTGTGACATCAATCTAGGTGTTGACAATGGTCCTTGGGATCCTAGGATGGCAATTTCGAGGGCAGGATGTGTGTTGATGTTGACACAAATGTGTCATCATTTCCCAACATCATTAACATTACTTCCCTTCACATGCACTTTGAGATTCCAAAAATGCTCTAAGTCAATTGCATTGGAGTTCGAGTGAATTTTGGAAGCCCTAAGTCTATAAATACCAAGCTCAAACTCAAATTCAAGGTCGTTTTTTTGAGATTCAAGAGTGCATTTCGAATTTTGAGAGATTTGGAGCACAAGCATCTACACCAATTGCATCACTTGTGAGCTCCATGGCCATTCCAGCATCCCTTGTAGTTTGTGAACTCAGTCTCAGCACTGGCGGCATAGGTCAGCATGCTGACACCAACGTTAGCATGACTAGGGCCAGTGTTCGTGTCATGAAGGCTAGCGCTAATGTGTAGCACCCATTCATAGGTAGCAAGGGCCAATACCCGAAGCCCGCAACCCCACTCGACCCCTTGGAAAAAAAGTTGGTTGAAAAAATAAAATGCATTGGTAACTTTCTTTTTATGACAATCAAACTGACATTAACATATAAAATGAAAATGAAATTGGCAGCCCCAAGATGTAGCTCTGCAACAGGTCAATTAATATTAATTTTAAGAATTAAGAGATAATTTTGAAATGAAATTGCCATAGTAAAAATCTGTGCAAGATTCATTGGATTTGAAAGTCAAAACTCTTTTTTTTATTTAACCTAAAATACCCAATTAGGATCATCTACACATTTGCAAACCAAAGAAATGACCACAAAAGAGATAAATTAATAATCTCAGACCTGATCAATGGCATAATAATATTTTATGTTTTCCAGCAACACTCATAAAACAAGATAATCTGAATTTAACTCTTGTAACTATCTTACCATTAATCATTTAATTAAGCAATTCATATGTTCAACAACAGAGAATAGATAAATCACAACCATATATTAACATCCTAAGTTTTCTTGTACTCTATAAGACTTATAGAAAGATATTAAAATCAAACTTGAGAAGGTATAAAAAAAAAATATAAGTCAAGATTCAGATTCAAGATTTATGCATTCAAAGGGGAAGTGTTCATCAACCAAAGTCCAACCAAAACCCAAGAATTCAACAATTCTAAAACATTCATGAATATCCATGGGTCCAAGGACACTCACTTTTTGCTGGTGGTACCAATCCTTATAGTAGGGATCCTTGGCCCATGTTGGCTATCTGTTGCCAAAAATGCCCCAAATCATTATGGGTGTTTCTGAATTGGTATAGAAACAACTCTCATTCAAGTCATTTAAGTGGGAGAGTGTAGAGGATAGGATTATAGAAAATTCCCCCCTATGTTTCCCCACATGTATCACTAAGAAATCAACAGGGTAAGACCAGCCACTTATGGTGGTAATGACATCGTCTGCTTGTCCTAGTGGGATAGTGATTGAGTGATTTGCAAGCTCTAATTGGATGTTGCTTTTCTTTAGTGGAGGAAGATTCCAAGATTTTTACATATTTTGTGAGATTAGGTTTACTCTTGACCTAGAATCTAGTAGAGGTTTGCATGGTTTATGTCCTGCTATTTGGAGATATATTAAGGGACTTCTTGGATCTGTTCTCTTCTTGGGAAGTGCTCTTGCCTTGATCCAGTGTGTGACAATGAGTGACCATGACAGTGGTCAAATTCAAGTCTATTGAATGTGAAAGCTTGGTATTCTCTTGAGGAGCATGTGTGGATGGGGTTATTGTGGGTGAAGTTCCCATTCTTTGAATCTTTTCTAGACTTATTCTGAAAAATAGACATTTCCTGGATCTAGGTTCATTCATTATCACATCCTCTTGTGTAATTATGACCATGGTAGCATTCTTTGGCTGCAGTTGTGTTGGCAGTTCTCCTTACATAACCTGTGGCAGTAATGGTGGTAGAGAATTAGGAGGTTGAACTGATGGACCTATTGTTGTTTGATGTGTGTAAGGATTTGGATCCATTCTTGGCATAGTGGGCTTGTAATGCTCTAGTGGATAGTAGTGAGAGAAAGTATGGATTGAAGCATTTCTTAGAGAGATTGGAGGTTGAACGTAATATCCATAAGAATTAGGTTGCCTATATGGATATTGTTATTGTGGTGGTGGCATTCCCCACAGTTAGGGTTGTTGCCATTGCTGCTGGTATTGCTCTTGTGGTTGAGGATAGACTCCGCTTGGATAGTATGTTGGTTGGAAGAGTTGTTTGAGATTACCTTGTGGGTAAGGTAATTGGTTAGGCATCTACTTCTTGGCAAATCTCAAGTTAAGTGCATATGCCCCAGACTCTTGCAAGTGGGCCATGATAGGACAACATCCATTAGCATGTTCATATTGGCACACTTTGCATCCTTCTTCATCTTTTGAATTGAAGTCTATAAATTCTTTAACTACAACAACTTTTCCATTATGTTTGTAAATCTCTTGTCCATTATCTTTTCTTTTCTTGTCTTTTTCTTTGTTCCTATTTAAGACTTGTTTAGCCTTCTCTTCCACAATCTTTAATGCAATAGCAAGTTTTTCATTTACCGAGTTCCACATTTTCTCTACCCTTGTCACAATGTCATTGACTGATTTTTGGATTAGCAAAGTCTTCTTTTGAATGACATCCTTCAAAGTTTCATATTCTTGTCTATTGTACATTTTAACATCTCTTTTCCTTATTGCAAGATCTCAATTGTATGCCTTAGCTGATTCCCTTTTCTTCAATTCTCATTCTTCTTTGGCCACCTGGTCTATCAGTCTTTGAAATCTAAGGGCTGTCATTTCTAATAATTTTCCTTGGGCATATATCCCAAGGGTTTCTCTAGTCTTGTTTCTTAACGCATTAATAATATGCCTTAGTTGTTCCCTTTGTGAAAATCCATGGGCTAGGCATCTATGCAGTAAAGAATAATATCTGCCCATTGCCATGTCAAGGGATTCATGTGTCCCTTACTTCTGTCCTTAGATTTGTTTCCTTAAATTTGACACTCTTGAATAGGCTTGGTACTTATCATTGAAGAGCTCTAGCATGGTATTCCATCTTTGGATCAATTTTGGTTCTAAGAACTGGTACTAGCTTCCTTGATGAGAGTCATGGGAAACAATTTAAACTTTTGTCAATCACTCTTGATATTTTGAAGATTGTGGATGGTGCTATGGGTTCACATTATATCCACCTTCAAATTTGGGAATGTTATTCATGTCTAGTCGTTTGATACGACTATCCTTTATGTGCTTGGTAGGGATATACACTGCTTCTTTAATGTTAATCATGTTGTGAGTGGCTAGTAGGGGTTCTTCATGATTGTCGAGTTCATAGGCTCGATTGTAGTTGTGACCTCTTTGATGCTCATAGTGTTGTTCCCTTTCTTCATGTTTGATTCTGTCTCTTTGTTGTTCATAATCATCTTCTTCTTCGTTAGGATACCTTCTTCGATATTCATGTCTCTCATGATCCCTACATTTTTCCCTGTCATAGGCTCTGGGTCTTCATTCCCTCTTGTTGGATTCCATTGATGATTGTGAGGAGGAAGAGGAAGCAGTTGGAGAACAGTGCCGATTGGTTATCCTTTTGTGACTTTGTGATTCATTCTCCTGTGCTTATGCGAAAGCTCTTAAGTCTTGAGCTTCGCCTATATTTGGAGTCTTCTACATCTCTCATAGGTGTTTTCACAAGGGTTGAATGCAGTTGTATTTTGACAAGTTCCTCTAGACGAATGATAGATGTTTGTGAATGGGATTCATGAGTTTGGTGGAGTTTCTCCATTAGGAATGTATCATTGTTGATTTCTTCTAGGATAACATTGTGAGTTACTTGCTTTCCTTTGTTGTTCTCATGTCTTGTCTCCATGGCAACATCCATTCTTACTTGTGTTTCTTTGGGTTGATATGATGTGGTCATGTGTTTAGTAACATGATATCCTTTTTGTGCATGGCCAAGGTTCAACCTCATTAAGGTTTTCTGCAACATTGATGGTGCTAAACGTTTAGGATGCAAAACTATGTTGCCCTGCAAATCTCTCCACCCTAGCTGTTCATCCTAATGGAAGACAAATGTGAAGTCAGGATAATATATATTTGTATGAGCATATGAAATTTTGGTTTGCATGGTGTCTTTTGTCATGACTCCTCCGAGTTTCTTTGGCAAGTGGTGACTTTTGCTTAAGTGTCAAAGCCATGTTATATGTTTGCCGCTCTTAAGTGTGTGTGTGTTAAGAAGATTGATTAAATGTGTGTAGGATAAACTTTTTGATTCTAAATACAACGAACTTTGTAAGATCAACTACTAAGTAAACATTGACACATCCTTGGCAATGATGCCAATGATGAGTGGTAGGGTATTGCAACACTTCACCATACAAGTCACAAGTACACGCACGCTACCAAGTTGTAATATGTGGATGGACAATGTAAGTATGCTAGAAATTGATAATCGGTTTGTAATCGTTGTCTTCCCACTTCAAGTTAGTGAGGTGCAAGTGTATGGTTTAACTCTAAGTGAGGCATATGTTATCTTGATGTTGTCAGCTCATATTACTCCCAAGTGCAAATAGAATAGAAATGAGAATAAGGTCTAAATCTAAGTGATAACAAAAATGCAAGTTTATTCTATCCTATGGTGATGAGTAGCCAGTCTTGGCTTGTTTTGGTCGAGAGGCAAACTTGTCTCGCGCGATAGTGGGGGAGGGGGGAGTGCATTTGTCGCCCTCCACGTAACACACCACATGCAGAGGAGCCAAAGAGTCATTGTAGGGGAGCCGAATCTGAAAAGTCAAAGAGCCAAAGAGTCACTGTAGGGGAGCTAAATCTCTATTTGATTGATGCCCCCTAACCCTTGGGCTCCCCATTTGCCTCTTCGTATTTCCTCACGTGCATGCACCACGTAAGATCTCATGAAATAAGAAAAAACATGAACCTAAGAGCCACAGCTTTTCGTATTCCCATTGCGTAGAATGTGAAACAAAGAGCCATAGCTTTTCGTATTCCCACTGCACACATAAAAAGGCCAAACACAGAATGGGAATGGGAATGGGAATGAGAATTCCATTTCCATTATGTCTCCGTCTTCGTATGCAACTGCTATTGTAGGCTGCCTGGCCCAATCGAACTAGCTTCAATGATGCCAACTTTGGAGCTCCACTGGAGCGCTAGAGAGGCATCTACAATGGTGGCCTATGCTTTAGCTGCAATAACAAGCTCATTAGCATGTGCTTCTTCAACCAAGGCAGCAATAAGGTAGTGGGGCAGTTGGCCCTTGCTGCATCCTCGCTCAACATCAAGGGCCACGACATGCACACGTCATCGACAATTGCCAACAACATAGTGGTCGACATCAACGTGCTTGGCTATGCGAACGACACTACCTGCAGCATGGCCTGGCTTGCACGAATCGCCATCTACAAGGTCTGGTGGGACTATGGTTGCTTTAGCTTCAACATCCTTGCGGCCTTGGATGCCACTCTGTTTGACGGCATTGACATGCTTTTGCTCTCGCTTGGCCACAACCCATAGCAATACTACACCAACAGCATTGCCATCGGTGCCTTCACTGCTGCAGTCCACTGCCATGTCTTTGTCGCTTACTTGGCTGGAAACTCTGGACACAGCGTTGACATTGCCTCAAATTTCATGCCCTGGTTCATGACCATCGTTGCTAGCACACCCTCGACCATGACTTCCTAACCATCACAGTGCTCGCCGATGGCAGCAAGTATGTTGAAACCTCACTCTACTCCGGGGAACTGCTATTGGAAGACCGAAATCTTACACTCATCTATGTTGGAAACACCAGCCTCAATGGTGACAGAAATGCGAACTTCTACACTTGTGGTAGCTTGGGCCCCGGAGGTAGAGGAGGTGTGAATCATAATACAATTTTTGTTATAATAGCTAAAAGATCCCTTCATTTAGGTTTTTTTTGGATAAAATTTATATATGAATTAGGCCAATATGTTTTTTGAGTAGCTTTGTTTGAATGTATGTTTTAAGCATAAAATTTTGTAGGCAGGGGTAGGATGAGGGGTAGAGCCAAAGGCATTCAAGGAAAGATTGTAATGGCTACAATTGAAGCTACAGCCTGAGGGGAAGGGTTTTCTGAAGTTTCTATGTCAACAATAGCCTTTGGTTATTGGAATCTCTTTCTAGAAACAAACTTTCTGCCAGTCTTTTTATGTGTGTTTTTGTAAATTTTTTATAATGAATTGTAATGTGTTGAACATTACATTTTTATGATTTTGTGCAATTTTCATAGTTTCACTTCAAGCTAAGCTCTTTTGTCATCAGTACTTAGCATGCCTTCCTATACATTTGCATTCCCAATGGATAATGATTATAAACATTTCATTATAAATAAAGTTGGTTATTTATAATCATTTCATTATATATATATCGTATGGATAATGCTAACCGAGATATAATCATTATGGGTTAGCATTATGAATGATTAAATAATATCTCTAATATTATGGATTATGAGTAATATTTCATCATATCTTGGCTTTATTTATTATGAAAATGTTATTGTTCAAATGAAACTTATAATCCATAATATCTCAGATTATAATTATGGATTATTGCCCTAATTATAATAATCTCATAACATTTATTGGATTCCACAATAATTATAATATAATAATTATGAATGAAGGAATCAAATCGTGAGAGGGGGGGAATGTTTTCACTTGCATCAGAGGGCACAGGGCAGGCACAGGCGGACATGGGTACGCAGACTGGCAATGGCCTCACTTTGAGCGAAGCGCATGAGGAAAGGCAGGCGGTCTCGCTGGCTACACTAAAAGGCCCCGGGGAGTTTGAGACCTACTCGCGCGAGGGTTTGGTGATGAGGCTAAAGGTTGGTCGCCCGGCGGCCGGCACCCTGGAACGGTTAAAACGCAGCTTGCTCAGCAAGTTTGTGTCAGAGGACACGCGGCCGTGGATGGACTTGATTTGGCGATGGGTCCGGTCGGTTTGGGGGCTGGACACAATGATGGTCAAAAGCCCGGCTAATGACCGTCTCTTGTTTTGCTTCGACTTGGTGACGGACAAGGAGCACGTCCTGGTGGAAGGGCCTTGGTTTTATGGGGCACGGGGGTTGGCACCTTGGTGCTCAAGGGCGCACCGAGATAAGGGTCTTTTTCAGTGGGCACCAGTTTGGGTGCGATTGCACGGTCTCCCCCTTGAATACTGGTCGATGAACTTTCTGAAATTGCTAGCTGATCTCTTTGGCGAGTTTATAAAATTTGACCCATTCACTGCGGGGATGGATCGTTTGGGTTTTGCAAGGTTCTGTGTATGGCAATCACTGCGCTCCGAGGACTGCATGGACGAAATTGTGCTGGACACAGATTGAGGGGAGGAAAGGATCCTAGTACAGTTCGAAAACCTGTGGCCCCAGCCTTGCCTGAGGGCATCACTGGCGAGGTCGACCATGCGAAACAGGGCCGCCCAACACCTGGGCTTGAAGAAGGTGGCTGAAGCTCATTGGAAAGAAGGGATAGGTGGCAAAAAAGGGCTTGACAGAACCCGCAAGGGTGTCGCGGGTTGGGGTTGGGGCTGCCTCCCTTGTATAGTCGTTCTTTTTGGGAATAAATTTTGCTCGATTTTTTCCAAAAAGAAATATATATATATATANACGCATGCACCACATGCATGGAAGCTAAAGAATCAGTGCAAGGGAGTTGAATCTTTACTTGATTAATGCCCGCTAACCCCTGAGCTTCCTATTCGTCTCTTTGTATTCTCTCACATGCACGCACCACATGGATGGAAGCCAAAGAGTCACTGCAAGGGACACCCCCCGACCCTTGGGCTCCCCATTCATCTCTTTGTATTCCCTCATGTGTAGGGTCTGACGTGGGTAATAATGAATATTTATTATTATAAATAGTGGGTAATATTGAATATTTATTATTATTATAAATGGTGATGGTTACGATTATAGTAATAATGAATATTTATTATTATTATAAACGGTGATGATTATGGTTATAGTGACGATTATAATCATGGCAACGGTTAAGGTGATGACAATTACGGTGTGATGCAATATTTAAAGATATTGAACTTAGGCATCGTGTTACAAGATTAAAAGGTGCAATATTGGAATTCATGCATTTTTAAAAACATGGATTTTGTTGCTATTAGTCTTAATAGAGACGGTGAAGAACACTCTCTTTAAGATCAGCAACAACAACCATCTATTGCAACAAGTAGTGCAACAACTATGTACTGCAACAAGTAATGCAATCTCTACTTATATGTGAAAGTGCAAGGGTAATGCTTATAGGTAACCTTTGGCCTGAAGCAGGATTGGTGAATGGTGCACTTGGCATGATTCACAGTATTATGTATCCTTAAGGTAAATAGCCACCTGCATTACTATTATACGTTATTGTTGATTTTGACTCCTACATCGAATGTGCCTTTGATAATGGTAATCTTGATCATGTGCCAATTATACCTGTGGTTCGAGGAGCATCTCCTTAGTCACCATTATAGTTAGCATGGGCCATAACTATTCATAAATCTCAAGGAATGACACTAGATAAGGCTACTATTCACATTGGTTTAAGAGAAGTTATGGGTCTAACGTTTGTTGCATTATCTGGAGTCAAGACCATTGATTCTTTAAAGATTCATTTTCTTTTTCATGTGCAAAAATACAGAAAGATTTCAGATGTTAAACATTTCCAAAGTAGAATTGCACAAGAAGTTCATTTTGCTCAGTTGGAGAATTAGGCATATTGAGTTCACACTTATCATTGTATTTTGCCTTTTGCTCAATCCTATTATACAACTCTGTCATGTTTGTTGCAATAATTGTGCAATGTATTCCTTCATCAACATATACAAAATATAAAACTTTTATTTTAATCAATTTATGTTTACCAATATATATTATTTGGAATGCAAATAGTGATGATAACTTAAAAAATAAAAAAAATAATTAAATTATACTCATAGCCCGTGAAACCGCTACACAAGAAAACTTACGGGTCTAACGTTTGTTGCATTATCTGGAGTGAAGACCATTTATTCTTTAAAGATTCATCCTCCTTTCCATGTGCAAAGATACAGAAAAATTTCAGATGCTAAACATCTGTAAGTAGAGTTGCACAGGAAGTTCGTTTTGCTCAATTAGAGAATTAGGCATGTTAAGTTCACACTTATCATTGTATTTTGCCTTTTGCTCAATCCTATTATGCAGCCCTGTAATGTTTGTTGTAATAATTGTGCAATGTATTCCTTCATCAACATATACGAAATATATAAACTTTTATTTTAACCAATTTATGTTTACCAATATATATTATTTGGAATGCAAATAGTGATGATAACTTAAAAAAAAAATTAAATTCTATTCATAGCCCGCGAAACCGCTACACAAGAGAACTTACGGGTCTAATGTTTGTTGCATTATCTGGAGTCAAGACCATGGATTCTTTAAAGATTCATCCTCCTTTCTATGTGCAAAGATACAAAAAAATTTCAGATGCTAAACATCTGTAAGTAGAATTGCACAAGAAGTTCGTGTTGCTCAATTGGAGGATTAGGCACATTAAGCTCACACTTATCATTGTATTTTGCCTTTTGCTCAATCCTATTATATAGCTTTGTAATGTTTGTTGCAATAATTATGCAATGTATTCCTTCATCAACATATACGAAATATATAAACTTTTATTTTAACCAATTTATCTTTACCAGTATATATTATTTGGAATGCAAATAATGATGATAACTTAGAAAAAAAAATTAAATTCTACTCATAGCCCGCGAAACCACTCCACTAGCTTTTATATATATATATACATAAATTGGCCGAGATGATTTAAAAAAAAATGATGTTAACCAAGCCTGACTACTGGACGAGGTAACAAGATAACTAAAAATGGAATCATTCACCCCTCCTCTGTTTCTCTACCATTTACCCAATTTAGTTTTACCTTCTTGGTCAAGTTTGCTCTTTCTCTATTTGTTCATGGCGTTTTTGAGAAATAAATCTCTTGCATAAATAATGCTCAAAAACACCATAAACAAACAAAGA